>JANSTU010030521.1:0-12106 GCA_027564075.1 Bolitophila hybrida
ATCTATTTGATTTTATTATTTTCATTCAAAATATATTGGGGTTTGGCAGACCCCCGATAACAAAAAACAGTGAATATGATATGAATGGTATTTATGCAAACGTTAGTCCTCACTAATAACATTAAAAATGGATTTAAATTTTTAAATTCTCTGTGAGCTAAACTAACTCTAATAAAATGGACCGCACGCAAATATACAACTTTAAATGTATATTGGCAAAATATTTTATTTAATTTCTTGTTTATAATGCAATCAATACGCGCTCTCAAACGTGATTTCACTTTCACTTTATATACGTACCATAATATCATATTATAAAAAAAAAACCGTATACATTTGTGTGTGTAAGCAAGTGTTCGTTATGCTGCTCTCAGACATATAACAACATATCCTGCTTAGGCACTCGTCGTGTATATACTCGTATACATTATAAAACTATACTTATAATCGTAGATGAAATATGCGAAGTTTCTTTGAGTCGCATTGAATCGGAAAAGCGGTATATATACAGACACAGAATATGCATAATTTATACATATATACAGTTATACACATATGAGCTAAGTCGTGCGTTGCTGTAATGATGTATACAGTTTCTGCGAGATGGAGTTTTTATATATTATGGTCTTTATTTGTATGTATAGATGCGTATGATGTCTGATGTGTGATCATGTGCAGCGTTTCTAGATGCCTCGAGATAAAATATGCAGAAAAGTAAAAGTGAAGCGAACCGTCTTGGTGATTCGATACTACATTGGGAAACAACAAGTCGCAGAGTTGATATGCCTTCATATGGTACCGTATGACCTAGTATCTGCTGCTGCTGAATTGACGCAAGGACCCGTTTAATGGATTTAGCGCAGTATGGCATACACTATACAAACAGTCAGTCATATATAATTATTATGCCAATCCGATCTTACTATATATATATATATATATATATTTATATATATATATATATGTGTGTGTGTGTTTCTATGCTGTAGATTTTAATTATGTTATCTGGCGTAAGGTATATAAATACGAGCTACACGCAGATATGCACTCGCCAATGGTCTTATTTTGCGTGTGTTTTTGAAATCAAATATAATTAATTAGAAGTTTCTGTGGCTTTGAATTGAAGGAGCTGCATGTTCTCGGATATAAATCGGTGGTAATTAATTGATTTAAGAGGTTGCTAGATATTTATATTGAATGTGTGTGTGCACTCGAGAATTTTAGCATGTTCGTGTGGTCGATGACCGAACACAATTTATTGAATAATGCGGTTTACATTTATATAAGCATTTAATGTATATAGAATTTATATAAATATGTATAAATGTGTTCGGCAAGTTAATTGGAATGCGAAACTACCTCGTTTCTTTAATTGTACAAGGAACTGAAAATACATTATATATATATATATTGGAGAAACTCAATAACCGAGCATTTTTATTATATTTATTTCTCTAAATTTGTCTACGGGGATATTTATATTTATTGTATTATAAATGTATATGATATATTTTATATTATTTTATGGACAAAACGAATAATTTGAGTTAAATATGTAAGAAGCCTATATATGTTCCTTCTGGTCCAACATACCCGACTCTCTGCAAATCAACATTAACTGTATACCTCGCTACACTCAAGCACACAAAGTTAATTCGAATTACCAGCCATTGGGAAATCTTTTTAATTAAATTGTTTTATATAATTAATGTATTGTTATGATTTAAGATTAAGCTTTGTTGAATTCATTCTTCTATATGTCCGATTATTAAAAAACATCGATATTTTTCGATTGATTGATTTTTGAAATTTAGAATTGAAAAATCACTATAAAAACACATTTTAAACCCTTGTAACTTTGAATTTTCATAAAAAAAATTGTGGTCATATGTGGACAAAATCGACGAAGCCCGGATTGCAATGGCAGAGAAGCGCGCGGCCAAAAGCACTCGGGCCAGAAATAGATAAATAAAAAAAGTTTTGTAAACTGAAATTAAAAATTTAAACGTGTTTATCTCGAAATGGCATTTTTGAAATCGGTGACCAAAATTACTCGAAAACTATTAACCGATCTTTTTGAAAGTTTGCAGTCTTATTCAATACATACAAATGTAGTTTTTTATCAATCGTTTTTTTTCGATAAAAATAACCCTTTAATAGCCAAAAAAACACTATTTTTTAGTAAAAATCGAATTATTTATTTTGACTGTCCGCCATTTTGTAAAAATGCAAATTCTTTTAAATCCATCGATCAAACACTAGTTCATATTGTTATTTAACTATATCCATTGACATTTTTTTTCTGATGATACAGTTCGCAATAATTTTGGTCACCGCAAAATGAAAAATAAAAAAAAAACAATTTTTGTACGGTCATTTGTAACAAAACTATTCAATATAATATTTCAATACAAAAATTACTGAAAGGTGTTCAATGTATGTACTTTAAGATGATATATTGATCGTTTAAATTTTATTTTTTTTGTCACATTTAGTATTTTGTGTGCGTTGCTACGGTTGAACTGCGTTATACGTTCTGCGATATGTTACAGGCAACCAGAAAATAACACACAATTTACAAGTCAATTCACAACCATAATACAACCAGTCGACTCAGCGACGCGACGATGGGCCTCAGTATTCGCGTTTGAATATGCGTATGAGGATATGAATGTGTATGGCTGCCTATGTATGGCACACATATGTGAACATTACAAAAATTACAGTCGGTCGGTGCCCATTCAGTTGATAAGAAATTATGTTAGATCAGGGAACATTGTAAAGTAAAATGTAATTCCCACCGAACTTCATATAATGCAAATACAAAAATTGTAATGTCAAAGTCTTCATTCATTTGAAGTCAGTATGACAAATATTATTTGACACCAATGTGAACACATCGGAATAAATTTATGACAAGTCGTCTTAATTTATGGTTTGCCAACGCTGAAATTTTTGATTTGCCACCAGTGTGAACTTTACATTAATTTTGTCAAACCGTATACCACAATTGTGTAGCCGAATTTCTTTTCTTTTTGTTGTAATTGTATCATTTTCATCTTTTATGCGTTGCTACGTGACGTGAGTGCCATATGGCACTGAGCTATACATGAGGGCTGAATAAAAGTTACGATTTTTTTACTGAATGTCTCTAGTTCACATCAACGTACCAGATTAAGTTTTGCTTGAGAATGACAATTTTTAAGTTAATATTTTGTTTTCCAAATTAATTAGAGATTTCCTCGTTGACGACTTTTAAATAATAATATAAAAAAATATAAATTGAATTTGATCAATTGCATTTTGAATATTTAAATTTTCTTCCAACGTTTTGCACATTTATCAAATGGTTCACTAAACTTTTATGTCAACATATTCTCGTTGCCAGCGCATAAATGGAGCCATCGACATACAATGCATCTGTCCACTTGAACAATCACATCACATATTCATCATAATTCAACACTCTGCCGAGGACGATATTATTATTGAAACGGTGATTTGATAAATCTGCTGCAGTGCTACATACACATTTACAATGTAAAATGTAAACACTAAGTTAATGTGTTTTGTGCAAGTACAGCTTTTAAGTACATAACAGTTAAATATATATTATATATAAAATGATAGAAACTCTGAAGCACGATCTGATAATACTGCATCTACGCTTATTCTTACACATACAAGAACATTATATTAATGGTATTTTATACTGCTCCACATTTCGTCTTCAGATATACTATACCGAACGACCGTTTGGTATGTTACTTATAGTTTAAAGACTTTATGCACTGAGAGTTTATTAAACATTTCTCGCATATTCAATGTTATTATCAAAAGAAATACAGAAATCTTGTGTACATACAGAAAACAGACTGGCATTGCGATTTTAAAAATAATATAAAAACCTCTTTGTGATCTGTATATATGTATGTATATATTTGTTATAAGAATGTTCTGAGTAAGTTATGAGTTTTATATGTATAAATTAAAAAAAAAGTTTTTGCTCTTTGTTGTATCTAAGAGCAAACGAAAATGTATATACAAATAAAGAATAATTTTTTTTTGAATAATTTACACTTGTATAAACAAAAACAAAAAAAAGAAATGTTTGAAAAAGTTATATATATTTTAAATAATATTGTTTCTCTTATCATTTTTCTTACCTTGAACGTGATATAATCCTACATATAAGCATATGCTCTCTTTTGGATCGAGTGTGCCTCTAAATTATAGTCAATTATGTACGCAACAAACATAACACAGCGCATGATCGTGATCGAATCATCGCCGCGTGTGCGCTCTTTAACACACACTATTACTTCAATAACATCAGGGTTCGATCTTAAGCTCTAGATGGATTTATACAGTTCAACACTTTCAATTGTATAATATAACAGGTACGACGGTATATGTAACAATACGTCAGTCTATCCGGCGTTCGAGACTTACATTACCAAACTGACTCATTAGTTGCAGTAACAACTAACTTGTGTTCGCCCGCGAAGGTTATGGCGGAAAGAAACAAGAATCGTCAAAGCGCAAATATGCGCAAGCAGGAGGGAAACAACGCGCTTCGTCTTCGAGATACTCATGTGAAACGTGTGTATAATAATATATATGTGTACACTTATTTTCATAGGTATAAAATATATACAATTTTGGGCATAAAAGTATATATGTAATATGGACTTGAACAGGTATTTGCTTATATTGCGATGCTATACGCATTCTTTCTGTATATGTGCAATGTGCAATAATGGTGATAAGTTAAGCCTTATGAAGTGTTGCAACCATGAATGATGTCAGAATCTTATTTATATATACATCTTGTCTAAATGTCATTGCAGTTGGAAGGACGTCATTTTTGTCGTATTGTGTGTATTTGATATTTATATAAGTTCATTGGCTCTAATTTCGATCGAGTTTCGCATAACAATGCTTATAATTGAATTGGCTGCTGACATGTAAATTATTTAAATTGTAGAACATAAAATAGAATATTAATTTATCTTTTACCAATTTATCGACGCAATAAGTCGAGTGTGCGTGACGAGATTGTACTTATTTTTGTACAAGCGTCATGTTATTTGGATTTACCGAGCAAAATCTCGCAGATTATATGTGTTATTTTTCATACATTTTCAATGCGCCCACTCGATTGCAGATTTGCTCTGTCGCTTTCTTATGAGCCCGCACAGCACACACACTGCTTATGTTAAGCAAATCTTATATTTTATAGACATACACACACACACGCACTCTGCTCAAAGACGGGATAAATAATATGTACATTTTAATAATTCAGTTTACAGTGATCGCGTCGTAGGACGAAAGACGCGTTTTGGCTGCTGCTGATTGTCGTTGCGAACGGTTGCGGTATGCGTGCAAATAACAAGTTTTGTGTTTGGCGCATTTTAAATTGGTTTGTTTGGAGTTTTGAGAGTTTGTAAACGATACAAAAGTTTTAGATTGCAAATTCGGTTCTTTGTCGATATCAGTCTCTGGAAAATTTCGAGAAATCGGAACCGTAAACATGTGTACCTCAGTAATTCTATGTTCAAATACTATGATTATTAAATACAATTATCTGAATTGCTATTGATTTTCTCTGAAGGATCATTCAACTATTTCCCGGAATTATCTTACAAATTCTACGAAATTCATTATTTAAAATTATAAACACAAGAGGTACGAGACTAACATATACCGGTGATAGGTATTAAATACTCCTATCATAATAAAATTTGTCTTTCAACCAATCAATCAATGCATAATTCAAAAATACACAGTAAATGTAAACGAACACCAGGCTTCATATGAAAATCGAAATCAGAAGCTTTACAGGGTACTATTCCACGACCCACTATCCGCCATTCCCAAGGGATGTTTTCCCTAAGCGTGATTTAAAGGGTGTTTTCAACGAGTTTGGAGTTCAATTTTGTAACATTTACAGTTCACATTTAAATTAATTGGAAATATTTTTTTAATTGATACCTTTCCAGAAATAAATTTGGCAGAGGGCGATTTTGATTATTTTGGAATGCATAATAAAATTATTTGGTGTGCATATTTGAATTTATTGGTAAACATTTTTAAATTTTTGCCTGGACAAAACTACATTTTTTCCAATGTTTTTTAATTCTACTGCTATTTTTTCAAAACTCGACCAAGCGTGCTGACCTCTTTGCCGATGATACCCATTTATACTACACATGTTAACCTAGCCTTCTTCCAGTTGAAATAACCTTTATATAATCCACTAAAAGCATAGCGGTTGAACAGTGGTCTAGGTTAAAATCTCTCAACCCAGCTACAGACAACATTATTCTTTACAGAAATAATTTTGTATTTGTGACTGAGTATTTTCACGGACCCTCCATGATCCATAGGAAGGATGTTAATGTTGCCGAAGGGAGCCTATTTTGATAGTAATTGCGATACACTTGCAAAATATATTCGTGATAAACTTGGATTTCGTCAATCTGAAATAATGAATGAACTTTTTTTATTAAAAGCTTAATTACAGAATGACCAATTCACCACATAAACATACATTTGATATATATTTTTAGATTAAATATTTAAAGTATACTTATACCTACGCCAACATAAACTCTCCATTTATAAACCACAAAAAAAACATTGTTTTTAATATTATGTATAATACTATCGGTATTTGTGTCTTTATATATGAAATAAATTATTACTATTATATACACAATCTTTCAAAGTATCCTCAAAGGCATTTTTTTATTGAAAAGTATCCCATAAGATAATTAGAATCGAAAAAAATAAAAACATAATTTATCAGATCACAAATAGGTTATTGCCATATGAAAATAAAGCTAGATACATATTCATCACACACTAAAAATTAACATATATTATTATTATATTATTATTATTTTGTATTTTTAAAATATTGCAATGAAAGCGCATTTTGTAAATTCCATCCCATAACAATATTGGTACGCTTTATATAAAGTTGTGTTGTATTTTTATTATAATTATATAATTAAATTAAAAAAAAATTACAGCATAACATTTCTTGTACCTTTTCGGACTTTATATTGACACAATAAATATGGTACAATGTGTTAATTGTGTTATTTGTATACGCTAGTCTAATTTTACTTTTAAATATGCACAGTGTGCATTGGGTGTTTATTTGGTATTTGCATTTAGTTACCTCACCAGAATCATATACAGACATCGGTTCTTTTTTATTTAATAGCAATTGGATGCCATAAAACTTATTAATTTTTCAAAACTGTATAGTATAGTCATAATAAGTTCAATGAATTAAAGACACTACCAGACAATCATGTAGACATAAGAATGTAATTACATTAGAATAATGTTTGGAGTAACATTCTTAAAGATAAACGCACGCTGGTCTCACTACGAACCCATTGTACTTTTGCTAGATTTTAGTTACGGACTTCAAACCATTTCGATCTCTGCATAAAGTTCGAAATGTTTTTAAGTTTGAGTGAGGCGATATTGTCTCCAACAAAGAGTTTTAGGTAAGAGTCCCTGTTTGACTTAAACTACCCTCCGGCATTGCCATAATCTGCTTTCTAGTGAATAGCATTAGTTCACTTTGGTCAGTATTGCCACTTAGATTAGTACGAGTACACCAGTTTTCAATTTTCTTAAGTGCGCTTTGCATTAGATCACTTACAATTTAAATATGTTTACCCTATATGCATATTCCAATGTCATATGCATAGCCTTGAAAAAAGTATCCAGTCGGAAGTGTGTACTTCAATTATAATGAGTACGTTGAATAATTTTTCGGATGTCCAAAGAACGTACAATTTGACATATCATTCAAAGATAACGACAGGATATCGTACATGCACACTTCAGTACTTGATTATATGTAATTCAAATTGTATGTCTTAACACTGAATTTAATGTTAATTGTTGCCCTAACCTGCTATATAATTGGAGATCCCATCGGCATTTTTTTGTTTATTTATTATTTTGATTCATTAAACGAAAACAGATGATAAAAAGCGACCCTAGCCGCTTTCTTTTGTATCGATTTTAGTATTTTTGATATAATATATAATATAGATATTCTTTTGGAGGAAGGATATTTAAGAACGGTGTTCAAAAAAGGTTAAGTAAAAATGTTATTTCGTAATATCGTATTATAACTAAAGTTAAAATAAACTTTTGACAATTTTTAATGAATGACTGTGTATAGCATATATGTAATATATTATATGATTAGTCTGTGGTATAGCTATGTGGGCGTCGAACGCGTTGTTCAATAAATATGTTATAAAATACATCTTTTAAACATCAGAAAGAGAATCTATACTTTTATTTACAAACGTTCTTCTAGACCAATATAAATGGTATTTATATACTTTATACAATATTAATACAGGAATGCCTAGGCACAGCATTGATATAGGGAATAGAGATGAATGTTTACAACCATTGTTTATTTAGGGCTTTCTAATTGAATGCTAAATAAACAGAAAAAAACATTATTACGTTATTGAGCGGTTTTAATTGGTACAAATATTATTTATTTAAAATGTAATTAAGAATAAAATAAACATTTGAAATCGTTGTTTTGGATAAAATCAAATTTATGTCGGTGTTCGTCATACAGTATAATTATTTGACGATTATATATATCCAAAATACATAAACAACTTTGTTGGAGTTAATAATATTAAATAGGATAGCATATATATACTCGTATATTGTATAATGAAAATACTCTTGTTTTAGATAATGCAATTTGCTTTGTTAAATAATTACGTAATATTTGCTTCACACCTTACACACCTTACGCTTTTACACACATATATTATTAAATCTAAGACATTATCAAGCAAATTAACTCCGTATTAGCATATTCATTATTTATGCAAAGCAGTGTTTCGAACCAGTTCGGTCTTCGCATTTAGATTTACTAGAAATCACTTTTTTTATTTATTTTATATACATATCATATAAAATTATAAAATACACTCAAACACAATGACGCTTTGTGCGAAACCGGAATTTCGAAATGTGCAGAGCGCAGCAAACGGAAAGAATTCCAAAGATTATTTCAGGAATCCTACCATGCTGGTGCGCTCACAGATTCATCGACGATGCCGTTCACTCTGATTATTATTATATGCTTACCACTCTTTGTTGTATATCTGCAAATGTTGTGTGTATAATTTTGTATATCCAAAAAAAATGTATACTCAGTCGAGCGTGTCACTAACACCGAAATGCGATGCGCTCAATTACTCCTCAATGCGCACGCGGACTTCATCAACTTTGCAAAAGCATTACAAATACACACACATAGACTCTGAAGCAGCTTCGTAATTAATGTTAATATGTGTTGTATTCCTATTGAATACACACAAACACTCACCACACACAAAATAACGCACACTAAAATAAATAATACAATAGCACTTCAAGTACAATAATAAATACGCGTAAGTATATTTGCGCAATGTTTACGCTCGCATGTACACAGCGCACAATCCACCAACAAAACAAATACCGAAAACACTTTAAGCTGATTTTTGTTGTGCTTAAAAGACTACGTCATCGTTATTGATTTTATATTTTAGCAACAATATACGAACGGCGCAAAAATTCCGTAATTTAGCGGAGCAATTTTTTGGGTCGATGCGAAACCTACAGATCGCTGATCTCAACTGATCAGCAGCGCAGCGCAACGCGGTTTTGCCCAGACACAATTCTCACGGCATGCTCGTAGACTTCATTCGGACCAATATTGTTGAGACTTACTCACAATCACAAAGATTTCTTTCATACACACACTCACACATAACGTATATATTCATTCATTGTATGTGCACAACATAACAGGTAAGTAAGGTTGATTTCTTAAGAGTGTTTATTTTTATTGGTATAATATGAGAGAGATGTCTAGATGTTTATTTGTATTGTTGGATTCTTCTGTAATGAGAGATCATTTTGCGAACAGGTTAAGCACTATACTTCAACAGGTGATTTCATGAAATAAAGCTTTAGCAGGGTTTACAATGTAGTAGAACAAAAAAAAAAACTTTTTGAATTCCAAATTCTACCAAGATTGTTTTACTATGCGATATTTTAATATATTTTATTTGTTTAATACATACTATAAAATAATTTTAAATGGATGTATATAATAAGAATTCTAATCAATCGTATCTAAAAGCTTTAGAAGACAGCTTTAAAGCTCACATGGAATTTATTTATGAGTGCAAACATATTTGGGAATATATTCTATACCATTTTTATGACCAAATCCAGTACGACACAGACAGAGTATTGTAAAGATATAAAGGGTGAATCAAAAATCAATAGGCAAAATAAATTATCGCTAAATATAATGAGAGCATTCCTAAAGCGCTGCAGCGAAATCAGTTAGAAAATTAATTGCAAACGAGTTGTATTGAATGTATAAATTTATATAAAAGTAAAGTAAGTTTAGAGCGTGTGCAGTAGATATTTTCAATTTTGTCATTAAACTCAACAGTGAAGTTTTGACAACAGTTCTAACTTTTCGCCAGAAGCATTGCGTGATTCGTGTATTGTGCTTTCAGTTACTTGTTTTTCCGATAGATTTATTTCGGTAATTTTGATAGGTCGATTCGATCAAAGTTGGGTTTAAATAGATCCTAATCGTTTTATTAACCTTTATCGCGTTAAATACCATCTATTTTAAAACACCAGGTTGCTTTAAAATTGCTGAAATCTACTTGTTCTCTAAAAATATTAAGCTTCAATAATACAACGGAATTATGGGCTGCAACTCTTTTCCGATCCAATATTTCATCACCCCGAAAGTGTCAAGGCGTGGCAACCAGTCACTACAAAGAAGTTGTATGCATTCATCTGAATTGTTTAATTTATTTAAAGTATTTTTTAAATATGTACGATTTGACAGTGCTAATACTCAGACGGAACGTATTGCTGCACCGATACGTGAAATTCTAATTTGGACGAGTAATTGATTGGATTCCGTAGAAGTATGATATAAAGATCTGGTGGATCTGCGACTCATCGTCTTTTTACCCACTGAAAGAGTTAATTTATACTGCGAAGAGTACACATACCTTAAATTTTCTCTCCGGGTGGCTAAAGGTTTACCGCCACCTGGCGACGAAAATTGATCATTGGATCCTGTAATCCCTGATAGGGCCAGTGTGAAATGCCGCACACCGGAGCTACTTTTTGCTCGATCACTCATAACACATCCCCGATGGTAAGGAGTCTTAATTTGGCCTGACTCGACTCTAAGAACTTTGCAAGGAAAATTAGCATATTTTTGAGACATTTTTATGCACTCTCGGTCTATCTATCTATTTATATTAGAAATCGTTAATCATTAACGCCATCATACACTTATTTTTCTATATAGGGTACGTGTGCGTCATGTTCATTGATGGCATTATTGTTCCGTTATTCCGAATCAATAACCTATTTCAGAAATAGGCTATTAATAGCAAGAGGAACATACTGATTGTGCATCGATGTATGATTTACACTGTATTTATTTTAATGCTTATAGTTATTAAAAATGACCTATGTTATCATTGCAACGTATATTTGAGGTAAAAGCTTTAATAATTTATATAAGAAATGATGGCAATGCAGTAAGGCCAAGTGTTTCACATTTTTTGAAGAGTGGTTTCTCTTCGCGTATTACATAAAAGAATATTTATTTGAAGCACCGCATCAAATTGACTAAAATATTGTATCAACAATAAGTGTTTGCAATAAAATAAATTGTAATAACAACATTTTTCAATTAAAGATATTTCCATTAAAACATCCTCAATTTCCTATTGACGAGTCCGTGAAAATACCCAGTCACAAATACATGATTTTGATTTGAGTTGAGAGACAACTTCTCCAGTGATCTTTTAACTACTGTATTAAATTTATTAAGCGAAAGAAAGAAAGACAACTCTCACACATACTACTCTGTCAAATAAGTACCCGGTAATTCTCATTTTAAATTTTCCCGCTGAGAATATTTCAAAATTTGTTTTTCCCAGGTTGGCAGAACTGTCAGCCACTATTCTGTCAATTTTTATTGCTATGTGTCATTTAGTTT
>JANSTU010030532.1:0-12106 GCA_027564075.1 Bolitophila hybrida
CGAAATTTTTACTAGTAAAAATCGAAAAACGAAATTTTTACTAGTAAAAATCGAAAAACGAAATTTTTGCTAGTAAACATTTAAAAAAAAAAAATTGCCGCTTTATTTTTGATTCCTTTCCAATGATATTTATGGTTAAAATAATCATATAAAATAAAAACATTTATACAAAACCTACATTCAATAAATAACATATACCTCGTCCAAAAACGAAGAACGTTGTTTAACCGCATTCAGTTTTTAATCACTGTTTATTTTAAATCAATGTTATGTTGTTCAATGTGATGTTCATAAACATATTGCATCGGTCACAAAATGTATACATAAATATATAAATATAAGGGGGCTTGGGTGGGTATGTGTGTGTGTGAGTTTGATCACGGCATACATTGCATCGGCATTCGAAAGCAGTAACTCTCACAAATACACATTCATACATACACATACACAAACATACGTATATTCTACACAAAATCAATGTTTTTCTAATCAAAATGCAAATGAAACCAAAACATATTGCACAATATAATACTACGTGAGTATGGGAAAAGTTTTCCGGATTGTATACGTAGACACATATATATATATATGTATATTCTATAGTGTTGTTTATACTCACATATACATTCATACAAAAGTATTTATGCAACAATGTTTTATCTAAACAGTGATCGCGAGAACTGGCACAACCCCTATCCTATACATACACACCATAATACCCTGAGATAATAATAACAGTATAAAATGGATATATATGTGTGTGTCGTATGTATTCAATGTTTATTCTAAATGTGTATACACACACGTTTGACTCAATAACACACGGAGAACACGTTTCGAGATGACGGTGATTTTATACCATTTTGCAACGTTTTAAAGTAGGTTTTCGTTTCATTTCAAGATTGTATTTATTTTAAGAATCCCAGTCACCTATATATTTTCCAGAAGTGTTTATATAAATTTATATACCTACCTTTTATATATATATGTGTGTGAGTCAGATTCGATATGAAACACAGTCGCGAACATTTTTATGAAATATTTAATGTCTGCGGAAAAATGCATCCCGCATTTTCAGGCTCGAGCAATTTCGGCATATTATGTACTCGATGTCATTAACGGTAAATGTATGCATTAGCAAACTCTTCAACGCGGACATCGGTCGCACTCATTTAATTTTCGTTTCGACAGTTGTTTTTTTAATATTATTAATGCCCGCACGTCCTATGAAAAATCATGTTTAGTTTTACGAGTGACAGGCGGCCATTAATCACTTTAAGTTGTCGTTCTATGCTCGCCTCGGCTTGTGACTCTGTTTAGTGTTTTCGAAACTATATGTATATATATATATAATTATAATCATACATATATATATAATATAGTCCGTGTTGAGCAGCATTTAGTGCGTGGGCGTTAGTGCGCACGCTTTCATAGATCTATAGGCGACAACGAGCATTTCATGTTGTTTGTCTCTACGAGGAGTTATGTTTTATCTCAACGAGCTCCGAACATTGACAGGAATAATAACAGGCAAATTATCTTCTCATTATGGCGACGACATATTTGTGAAGTGGATGTGAGTAATTGACGTTGGACGCATTATAAGACCGCATGGCTTTTTGGTTCTGTGTCGATTTTATCTTTTAGAGCGCATTCGGTGTGTGAGTTTTTAATTTGACGTTGTTTGAGATTAGAGAGCGTTATATTTCAAACAAACAATTAGAGAAAAGGAATGATGATTAACTATAGCAGCTGTGAAGTTTCATGCGGATTCTAGGTTTACACCAGCAGATCGAGATTTCATCCATAAATAAATGACTAACTAGATAACAATAATGCGGCAACTTATTTTAGTTTATTAGAATTTGTATAAAATATGATTTAAATCATTTATGACTCCCTCTAATTCCTGTTCGATCATTATTCATATCTGAAAAGCAAAATATTATTAAAATCGTTCACTTTTATTTTTCCATACTCGAAACTGTGTTGTATAACTTTGTATACTAAAAACCATGGTTCTGGAGTTTGAACCACATCCGACATTCCACATTGATGCATATTATGCTTCAGCACTGGGATGCCACACGTCGATTGGTCCAATGTCGGTTGCTAGTCTGGCTTTTCTCTTAACCAGAATGGGACACCTTTGTGGCCTGGTTAAAGAGATGGTTAGCTCCTTTTATCAGGATTCAGCATGGATTCTCCAGCAGAAAATACCATTTAGAGTCCATTTTGTAGCCTTGACTCCGGGATTAATTCTTTCAAGTCTGAATTGGACTCTGTCGTCGGCAACGTCTTGCTCCCGTGGAATGTAGACTATAATTGATCTGGGAATAGGTGTTTTACCCAGACCAACAATAGCCAAATCGCAATTCGGTACCACACATTTATTGACCGCTTCCGCGTGTCCCAGCTTGGATGCTGCGTCTTTTTTTTTGTTTAACAAAATTTATTAAAAAATGATTATTTTATAAGAGGGATAAATTCCATAGTTGATAAGTGACATGGTATAAATATCGATTTGAATGAAAATGACTCTGGGCGTATTTTCTTTTTAAATTTAAATTCAAATTAGATAAAACTTAAAACTAGTTAGCAAATGATTTATATGTTATTTATTTTTTACTGCACAAGAGCATTGATGAGTTGGTGGGATGATGAGGCTCATCTGGAGTTGAAAGCGGTCCTAAGCCGGGCCATGTACTCTAGGAGCGTCGGAGAGTTTGGGCTGTGGAGGTCTCTGGTGGGATGGCCAAAGTCCAGTTTCCTGGAAAGCCTTATTCTATTCTTGTACTGTTTGAACATTGACTAGGTCTTTGCTCCATTGATTTTGATTAGCCAAATTCTGAGGAAAGTTTCAATTGTGTCATAGCCATTTTGCAACAAATTGCATATGAAGTCGCAGCGCTTGGCCGAGTCGTCAGAGTATAGAGCCAGTTCGCAGTTTCTTGGTTTCGGCATATCAGCAATGTACATCATGTATAGAAGGCGTCTCAGGACTGAGACTTGTGGGACACCCGCAGGAAATCGATGGATTGGTGACAATGAACCTATATTTTTTGTATGAAATTGCCTGTCTGCTAAAAACGATTTTATCACTTTTATTGTGGCTTTTTGAAAGTTTATTTTTAGCAACTTGTTTAACAGCCCATCGTATAGTGTCGCAAAGTACAAGTCCAGTTGAATTTTCAGCAACTTTACTGCTCCGGATGTGGTTTGCGACTCGAAGTAGTTGATGTGTTACTCTCTGAAGCCGAACTTTGATGGTGAAAGGATGTCTCTTTCGTGAACATGGGTCAGAAGGCGATCGAGAATTAGGCCGGAGGCTGATTGGACGATAGTTACCTGGGTTTGACAAATATTTCCCCGGTTTTGGAATTGGAATCACCGTTGCTCTCTTCCACATTGCTGGAAAGTGACTAAGTCTGAAACAGCAGTTCATAATTGCTGCGACAATTATTTTAACAGAATATTAGGAACCTCACCGTGCCCACCAGTTTTAAAATATCTATAAAATAGCTTTTTTATGGTGGTATGAACTGCAGTAGGTGTTGTTTGGATTGGTTCATGGATTGACGTATCGCTAACAAAGTCATCAATTTTGCTGGAAACCATCATTAGGGCTTCCAAAATTTTCTGTAAGGCGTTGAGACTCTGCTATAACTTTCAGTTTATCTTCTTCACTGATGGTTTTGGTACCATTATCAAGCGAACCTTCGGTCTAGGTACATTATTTGCTTTTACCGATTTGATCCGGTGCCAATATTTGCGGTAGTTGTCCAGAGACGCCAAAGTGTTTCTCCAGTTTTAAATTTAAAGCTCTTTGACTCTTTCTTGTATCTTTCGCGTCAGATTGTTAACTTCAGGTCGGGTTGGCGAAGTCTTTGCTATTTGCTCCTCGGAGCGTTTCGATAACTGATTAGTTTTAGTATTTCAGTTGGGAGCACTAATTGTTGAAACTGTGTTTTCATTAGTGGTATTGACTCATTTCTGGCTAAGATCAGGGGGTTTGTAATGTTTTCGAATTTTAGCTCCATATTAACAACTAGGTCGGATGTCCTTCTTGAGATATTTTTTAGAACTATATCCAGGGTTAATAGTAAGTTGGTGAGGACGGATAGAGAACTATGGCTGGCGATGATGAGACGAAACTGTGTTTTCCGCAGTATTGTTAGAGACACAACTCTAGGTACGGTGACGGTCGTTAAGATCTCTACAAACGAAATACTCTCTGTTGTTCCTGCAGAGTCTTGCCAAGTCTTTGTGGTATGAGACAGGAATATATTTGGCGCTGTACACAGAAATGAAAACAATCTCACCTCTTGTTGTTTTAACATGCTTTTGATTTTACTGCATTTAGCACTGTGTGTTGGAGACCAATCCTTATAGCAATTGCAACACCACCACTGTCTGTGTATCTCTATAAAATACTCTTTTATGTGAATACTCTTATTGCAGTTCAGCCAGATTTCGGATAAAAGCATTATATCTACGTTGTGAATGGACAGAAAATGTTTTCAGTTTCGCCATCATAAATGGGAGCAATTGAGGCATCATAGTGTTCAATGCGCAGTTGGACAAACCGTGGCAAAATCGCTGGCAGTTAAAACACTGGTTGGGACTACGACGCTTGGCTACGAAGTCACCTCATTTTA
The DNA here is from genome assembly GCA_027564075.1 of Bolitophila hybrida. NCBI lineage: Eukaryota > Metazoa > Arthropoda > Insecta > Diptera > Mycetophilidae > Bolitophila > Bolitophila hybrida. The sequence goes on from JANSTU010030532.1 coordinate 4,659, forward strand.
TGTGATTAATTAACTTCACCTGTTTTAGATCCTACAGAGAAATGTCGTTCTTTTTAATTTCGAGAATGTATAGGGGCTCGTCCGAGGAACTACATACTCCGAGGAGAACATTTTTGGCGAACTTGATGTTAAGTCTATCAATTCATCTTTAAGGTCTAGGATTGGAATTTCCTCCTAGCCTTAATATTCATTGATTTGCTCAGAGCATTGGAGATGTTGGCCTGTCGTATCAAGGAACAGACATCTTTGAGATTTATCTCTGACATCGAATGGGTGTCGCTACGACGGCGTTTTTTCGCCTTTACCACAATATTTATGCAACTGGTTCTAATTTTAAAACCGACAAAACTTTCGCGATACACGAGCGATATTCCGATTTACTGGTAATTGTGTTGAATTGGTGAATGTGTTGATTGTTGAATACCGTTATGTTGTTGTTTTAAATCTTTTTTATAATTGCAAATATGCGAATACAACGTTTGGGTTTCCATTAGGGAATGTACTGTTTTGTCCACTAACTTACACGCGCGCGACGATGATTACGCGACAGCGGAGAACCGGATTGATGCTGCGTATGTCGCAGTGACTTCATGGATTCCGTATGAGTGCGATGTACTATGAAATCTGGGAACAAACCCAGATTCATTGTCCAAAGCAACGTCTATAGCATCAATGATGAGCTTGATAATGCTCTCCGACTGCTCTGGGCTAGTTCTACGATCCGGGTGGTTCATGTTTGTAATATTTTTACCAGCAGCAGTCTCTACGGAGCTACGAGAGAGACTGGTTTTATTAGGTCCTTGTCTCTTTTTCACAGTCCTGTCTTGTGGAGATGAAGTTTCAACGGATATTCTTCTCTTGTGGGCTTCAGATGAGCCTGATGGAGTAACTTTGCTACCTCTTCCACTTATTGCTACAGACGAGTACAGCTTACGTCCGTTACCGAAAATGGTATTGTCACTTTTAGTAGAGCTTGTAAAAGGTTCAGAGCTACCAATCAAGCTCTTCTTTGACGTGACACCCTTGGTTGTGCATTTTCCTGACAACCACAATTCCACTTCTTACCTGAGGTACTGTTCTGGTGACAGGTAAATACTACCATACCATTTCTGGTAAGCATTATGGCGTTGTTTTAAATAGATTGCAATGAAAACTTGTTTTTTTATTATCCATTGGTATGCATTGTATGAAGTTATGAGTTGTGTTTTAATTAGATTGCAACCGCCTACTGCGATACATACATAATATTGGGTCGAATATAATGGGATATTCTGTTTTGGATGGTAACATGTGACATGGACAAATATGTTGTTAGAACCACTACATGCCGTCACTGTTCTCGTCTCCTTCTTGGCTATACCTATCCTATTGTTGTTTGAACGGGTGCGCAGCCTACGATTCACCAGAAGTTCTTATAATTTCTTGCGAGCCAATTGAGGAAGTTCTCCTTTTCCTATCGCTTCTTTCCTGAGCTCAGAAATGCGGGGAAATATTTGTTTGCTCTCTCTTTTCTTCTTTGCTGACTGTCTTCTCACTCCTTGGAAAGTCAATGTGACAGTCAAGGTACAGAATCTGGTCAACAATGTCAGACTTGAAAATTGTCTTGTGATCCATCTCAATATCGCTCAGATCAATAGTTAGGTCGACATTGTCTTATTTGAGAATTGTCTATTTATCCATTTAGATATCGTGTCGATCATATACACTACAATTAATTACAGCAATAAATTTATATTTTTGTTGATTGTAAATTCACATGGACTCACCTGCAGATATACATACTTATTGTATACAAAATTTAAACACCCTGAATTTGTATGCCGGTTTATTGTTGTATACGAACTGTTTGTCCATCAACATACGTTATGCGTATGATTGTGTGCAACTTTTAAGTTATCACGCACACATGCCCAGTGTGTAACAGGCTGTCGGAATAATCCCAATACTCTGTTCCCACGTATACACTCACTAAACACTTACACGCGATAATGTAGAAGAAGGTACGTGAGCGTCAACTGCATACGGTATTCTCACCTCACCTAGATTATCAAATGTTCGCAAACAAATCTTGTGCGCGCTTTAAAAGCACGATCAAGAACTTTAAGCACATCAGCTGGTAAGTTAGTTAAGACCACTTGTCCATAAGTGAGACATAGAACTAGAAAAGGGAATGGACGATGATCATCATAATACGTAGGTATGGAGTTGAAAAGATTATTGTCTAGACCAGCAGATTTCGACGATGCGATTGAAAAACAATGATTAACTCTCCAAGCGTGATATAAGTAAAATTACATTTGGATGAACAGAAAACGAAAAATGCAAAATATTAAATTTACTGCTAATCATCAAATTCATTATGTCTGCTAGCTAGAGTAATCCCTCATTTGGCCTCATTTGATCTCGACGGAACAGATATGCTGTGATGTTTTTGGAGTATGTATTTCTTGAATTTATTTAAATTCAACATATCGCTTAATTCTATACCACTTAAGTCTGGATATCTTAGGGTTTTTTTTATAAATGTCTTCTTAATATCATCGAAAATCATCTCCTAAAAGAATTGCATTTTTTTCTCAAAATTACCTTTTTTGAACTGAGTGGCCACATAACTCAAAAACGAGAAGTCGTATCGAGATAAGGTTTCATTGTGTTCTTTATACTTAGGGGCAGGTCCCCTCGTCCGGTTTTTGCTTAACTTCATTTCCGGCGGAGGAGATAATCCTAACAATATGCCTTTTTTCGATACGACCTTTCGTCCTCGTTTACCTATTCATTTTTGTGAAGCCATTTTGCTGACTTTGGGAGAGGGGAGATGAACAAGGACGGAAAAGGTTAGCAAATTACTACTATTTTCACGTAAAAAAACCCGGGTGACAAATTGAAAAATTACAGAATGACGTAATTGTATTATGCTTCAACCAGGGAGCCTGCCTTAAATAATACATTTTTGTGTATAGACTAACAAAAGTATGCTGACTCATGTGTCTGGTCGTTTTCCGTTCGTGGGTAGGTTGTGATGAATTGGACTGGGACTGTGGTAATATTGAAACGGCACTTCTGAGGCTCGGGCGCCTGAGGCAGTGAAGCCTGTATTCTTCTTTAGCCACTTTTCAAATATACACTCGCCTTTTTCAAAAATACTAATCTTTAGAATAAGCGAGAAAAAAATATGCACCATTGTTCAAAGCTTGTTAGCCTGATATTGTACCAGCACAGAAGAAATAGTTGCATATTTTACCATAATAGATCCAAAGGTGTTGAAAATACTTTCGGGATTCACATAAGCGGCCGATTTGCGTTTTTTTTCAATATCGTGGTTGAATGCTTTCAAAATCCATTCAGCAATAGATCCAAATTAGAAAGAAAAACTGCGAAAGCTATGTCGTAAGAAGTTTCTTCGTGAATTTGGTCTTGCATTGGCCAACAATAATTACAATGCTTCAGATAAAACGTTTTAATTCTGGATTTTTTTTTCTTCAAAATTACTTTATCTGCCAATTCCCACAAAAAATAAAGTTTATTTCAAATACAATTCGGTAGAATTACCATTATATTCTTTTAATTTCATGATTAAATTAATAATATTCAAATGAAAATACCTTTCTCCGTGATCCATTTATATAGCTCATTCGTAATTGCTTAATTTGCCGTTTATAATCACACACCTAATCTAAAAGCGCTTCATTATCCTCAAATAAATAATACAGCCCGAGACAACAACAACAACAAAACAACAACGTTTAAAAATAATTTCATAAATGATTCATGTGGAATGTCTTGTGCTCGCATACATGGTTTATTTCTGAGCTTGCGGACGAGACGCGTTGTTTCTGCGTTTGCGCCGAGCGAGCTCCTTCGAAATATTAAAGATGACAGAAAGATAAATAATTGCTGACATATGGCTAATTTTGTCATGTCTAAACATGTGACATTAATTTAAAGCGCGCAAATCATATTTAATATGCGCACACACACACGATTATGTTGCTGTGTATGTATCACAATTTATAATAAAATAAAAAAAACAAAACAACTGTGGCAGTATATCGAAACGAGTCCGCCTTTTTTTTGTGACTTTGGTTGGATAGCATGCCACCGAATCTGGTTTTTCTGTTTGGAGTTTTTGTATCCTCTGTGAGAGCAGCTCCCGCGCGCGACATCATTAAATAATTTCCAGAGACATACGCTAAGATATGAATGAATAATGGTGTTGTTGATACGTTGTCGCCGCTCGCTCGTTTAAATTTGATGAGTTTATTTGTTTTTTTTTAATGTGTTCGTCTTCGGCCGGTAATCGAGCGCGACAAATTAAAAACTCATATATATGCATCGTTTTTTGTGTGTCTTTGTCACCGAGGTAAAAACACCGCCATCATGACTATATATTACTTTCGAGTGTATACCTCAGCACGCTGTGCTTCTGTAATTTTGCTATTTACTCGCATTCCGAGATTGCAAAAGCGCTCTTGTGACCGTTTTCCGCCGCAGGGTAAAATTCGAAACTTTGCTTGTCGCGGCGCGCATAGTTGACGAGAAAGCTTTTCGTGTATACGCTTTTTGCCCTGCAATAAAACATCAAAGTAGGTTAACCGAATATTCATAACAAGCTGCCGCCTTCTGTTGGTATAAATAAAATACCACCGAGCAGTGCGGGGAATAGAACACATACTCGCATGCTAGAGCACTAAAGTTAATAAAACAAGGAATGTCAAAATAATTAATTAAAAAAACACCAACGCACTGGCAGAACAACAACAAATGCGAAAACAACTTTACCATTTTAATAAATTCCCTCGATTTATATATTTATAAATTAAAAAAACAACACACTGGAAAAGTGTAACTTTATGGTCGTCGCTTCGTTTATTAAATTTCGTTTTTATGAGCAAAACGCGGCCGCCAAAAGCATAACGCATCCGCACCCACCACCGACCGCCAAAAAGCACTCTTTCTTTCTATATCCCATTCCCTGCCTGTGCGATAGCATATCTATTTATTTATACATACACACATACTTTCAATTTGCATATACAATACAAACACACATGCATAATACATATACTATATACATATATAATACAGCGAATGAATAAAATGTGTACGCGCACATAATATTACACTGTACACGCTAGCGAGCTTGTCGAGGAAATTTATGAAAATATTATGCAAATGCAAAGTCCCAAAGCTCTGCGAAAAATGTTTAATGCAAAATTGGCCGAACTATATATTTACAAAGAGATACACGCACATATATAAAAATACATACACACACACACATAAGCTATTTTGTTTTTAGTTTATTTTTTGTGTGTGTTTTTTGTTTTGTTAATCAATTTTTGGCCGGAGGTGAGTTTAAAATGACTTTCATAGAGAAAACTTATATTGAAAATCAAAATACCGCATTATAAATTCGCTTTGATGTCGATTTGGAATATTCATCGAAGTTTTTTTTGTTGTGCATATTTATGTTGGATATTTAGATTTTGAATGATGTACACACATAAATCTAGTAAGTAAATGCCAAATTCAGCTGGGAATTGGTTATGTTTTATTTGCATTTTATTACATAAACAATATAATAATTTTTGTATGTTTTAAAATATGAATTTATCAATAATGCGGACTAAAGTTTATAGTACTCTAAATGTACCGTAGAAGAACTTTAAATGTAGAACAGAGTTTTTGTGTATACTAAACTAACCCATTTTAACCGCCGTTTATCATTTCTCGGCTTTGATTAAATATACATCAAAGAAAAAATATAAATAATTAAATGTGTGGAGTTTTATATTATAATTTTATTAATTAGCAAAAAAATAACAAGAGAAGTGTCCCAAAATATTCTTTTTTTTAAAAAAAATATAATAAAATAAATAAAAAAATAAATAAATTATAAATAATAATAATAATAAATAAATATAATAAATATTCATATTGTTTAATGAAAATGAAAACTGTTAGTTTGACTATCTCAGCAGATCCGGAACATGGACCTTCGAACCTACTTTGAATTGAAAAACCGGAAACTTACAACTCAGAGATAACATAGACATAAAAGTGTAGTCCTTTGGAAATATATGCAAAAGAAATTAAGTAACTCTGTCCTATGGCTAGAAATTAAAATTTAAAAGTCCTATGGATGGATATGGGAACATTACAGTCCACCGAATTTACGACTCAGTTATTGGCAAAATAAGCTAAAAAGTTCATAGGAAAAGGGAAAAAACTACAGAAAGGAGACAGATTAATAAAGGATTTAAATTAAAAAAATAGTCCTAATAGAATGAAGGTGGACCACTAAAAATATAATCTCAAATCGATCCTGGTGAGAAGATATAGACTGTTGAAATGTAGTTTGAGAAACATAGAAGAGTAAATTTGAAAAAATGATTTAGAGGTTGAACACGGAATATTCCGTATATATAGAAGTCCGTAAAACAGTGAACCGCAGTAAGAGGAGTTTGAGAAGCACACTGAACTGTTAAACATAATTATGCACCCAAATCAAAAAGGAACTAAATAAAAGAGCAATGGAAGAATGAAGTGGCAGAGGAGATTTGCAAACGATTTAACACGTTTAAGTAAGCCCTTAATGTAAAACTTCTGAGCTTGCGGCACGATAAACTCTGTTTCGCATTTTTTCTTGAATTGGCCATTTTAATAGAAGAATTTAAGATAGGAAGGCAAGTTTTAGGAAGAGAAGCAAATGTATGTTGTCGCAAAGTTATAATAATATGAAAGGCATGTAAAATTGTCATTGACATCATGTTCAAGAAGAATGTCTAATTGACAAAAATGTAAAAGATGAATATAATACAATATTTGGATTCAATAAAAATATTCTAAATAATGTAAAAAGTTAAAAAACTGATATAGGCGAATCTACACGAGAGCTCAAACGAGATTTTGAAAAAAATTCCCCCCCTTTTTTGGGGGTCGACATACGACCCCAAAACAGTAAAAATTATTTGGGGGAAATGAAACCCTTAAGGGTGAGAGGACAGCCGCAGACAGCCGTACTATTTTGGTGTTCGTGGAAATTATACTTTAGGCTTGGTGACAGTTTAAAGTTGGAAAACACCTCATGTATCACACTTAGGGAAAACAACCCTTGGGAATGGCGGATTCTACACTATGTCAAAACCTTTTGAATATTTATATTTTTTAACTATTCCACATCACCAAATCTTCCAATCTCCAAATCGCGTTGCAATTGAATTTTGTCGCCATCTTAGAAGTGAGCAACTCTTTACCTTTAATTATTGACTATCAGATATTTAACCCTTCAACCCTCCCCTATTAAAATAAATACAAAAAATTACATTTTACCCCTATCTCCCTTAAGGATTAATCAATTTTATTATATTTTTTTTTCAAATCATAGGTATTTTTAATACCTTTCATTTGATACCTTACACCCTTTGGTACCTACCCCTCCAACCCCT
>JANSTU010030543.1:0-12105 GCA_027564075.1 Bolitophila hybrida
ATATAAGCAGTATAATTCGAATCACGGTTGGAATTTATTTTCAATTCATCGTTCATATTGTAAGTCATAAGAGTTGATTGATTATTATTATTATAATTATTGATTTTGATACAGTAAGTATTTGCTATTAATTATATATTTAAATAGTTAACAAAATGTAATTTTATTTTTATTTTGCACAGAATTTTCTGTTTTGATAGACACTTCGGTTTTGATAGATATAATATCGATGTGTCGTAGGGTGGATTTGTTGCGAGGACAGGGCCCCTATTGCGTAATACGTTAACGTAACGTTTTCGTTAAATTAGTATCACAGATTATGTTAACGTAAGAAAAACGTTACGCAAATACCTATTGCCGATTACGTTAACAATAGATTTACGTACTTACGAAAATGTACGAACACGTTAACGTAAATTTGGTATTGTTCAATACGTTTTTGGTGTGTTTTCGATGCATTTCATTCGTAAATTTTAACGTGTGGTATGGAGTAATTACTTAATTAACAATTAATCGTGAATAAAAACTAATTTACGATAATACATACCTTATGACTGTACTAATATTGGCCGAATAATACTAAAAATGTTATAAATAAAAAAAGTATATTATATTACATAATATTTGGCAGGGATAATGGATCAAAAAATCTTGTAGTCTCTTTCTAATCATTTTCATCGCAGGAAGAAATTAAATTAAGTAAAATACCTCAATACTCGGAAAAAAATCAAATCACGCCTTACTCCTATCGAATATCAAAGCGAACTGTTTTGTTTTAATTACTATTAGTTTTTCAAATCTCCCTCCGAAGTCTCACTTTGTTTTTCGCATTTTAAAATTATACATTTTTTAAAAAAATCCGCTTCAACAAATAAAAAAAATCGCTGCCATTATTCATTATAACATCCATAATAATGGATTATACTTATAAATGCAGTTGAATAAACATTTAAATATGTAAAACATTTAAAAATCGAAAGTTATATTTAAATTTGTTTCAACCGTTTTTCCTTATTGTCATTTATACATGTTGTGAAATTATCATTTTGATTATATTCTAAAATATTATCAGTAATGGAATCATTATTTTGTAAGCACACATAATATAAATACATGATGCCAAAATAATTTATGGTATTAAATCTGTCAAATTTTAATCTCCTGAATCTTCCCACTAGCAAACCAAAAGTCTGCTCAATTATCACACGACTTTTACACACCTTTTTGTTATTTTTTTTTGCTGGTCGGTTAAAACATTAGTTGCTTTAAAAGGCACCATCAGATAATCCAGGCATGGGTATGCAGAGTCGCCGATTAAAAATCCATCATCCGGAAACATGACTTCTTTATTGCTGCAGTAAATCAGTTTCCGTATTTTTCAGTTCCGGAATACTCTAGCATCGTGGACGCTATCGTGCATGGAACTTTTTTCTGCAAATATATGATTCCTGGTGTGCAGACGGAATGCTTATAGGTGTCAAGAATCCGTCAATAGCGCCAACTATACCAGGTATTCCGGAACAAACCTGCCATACCATTTTATGGTTTCTTGTTTCCTGGTTTAAGGACCATTTAATAAAATCTCTGACATTATCCGCTAATACTGTGCATACTCTTTGAACTGATAGCCATTCAGTTCTTTCGCACACACCAAATCTATCTGCTATTGATATGAAATGTATTTTAACCGATAAGTTCATTTCAAAAATTAAAGTTAATTTATTATGTACCTATAAACTTCCTGAATGGCCAACGTCCAAACACAAATTTGGAGTTGTTTTTCAACCGACAGAATTGGTTGTCCTTAAGCATTAGCTGGCATTTTAGGACCAAGACAGCTTAGCAAGCCCTGGAAAGTTGATCTTTCCATTCGAAAATGGCTTTTAAAATTTAAAAATACATATATTTTAAAATTAAACTTAATTTAAAATGTAAATAAATACAAATAAAAATCATATTGTTATCTAGTTATCTTACCTTTCAAAATATAGCTATTAACCACGTCTGAGTAGCCTGAGTAGTGCACCTCTTATTTCTTTGAGACATAAAAATTAAAAACTTCGCATTTTCATCATCGTCAGCTGCTGGAATTTCTTGAATAGATTCGCTCAACATATTCACTAAAAGATCTGCCATTTTACCAAAAAAAAATATGTTTGCACTACTTTGAAAAGATGTACATTGAAAAATCTAAAAACGCCTAGCGAGAAATAATAAACATCAGTATTATATTTACCATTAGATAATAAAAAGTTCAGATGCCAATGGATTAATTTCATTTTATATCCAAACATTTTTTTGATTATATAACAAGCGATTTCTAACAAAAACATTGGAAAAATATTAACAATTTCAACTAAATATTTAAATTATTGCGCTAATATTAAACATACACGGTACAAAATGTTCGGTGCACACTGGGGTACTGTCAAAAAGTGTGAGTGTTCCGTGATATCATAGTGACTGTTCTCGGTGCACCGAATGTTAAACCTATACGTCAATTATAGCAGATATGTATAACGCTCTTGAGCCCATGGATAAGATCGAATTATAATCACAAAACCTGCAATTTTTGAAGGTTCTTTAGATCGATGAGTATCCATGAAACCTCGGACGAAACATAGAAATCATCAATACAGAAAATGTTGATACTGGCCACTCAGAAAATGCTTAATCATATTTGCATAGTCGCCATCAAAAGAGGATACATGTTTATGCGTATTTATGACTGTGAATAGCGTATTTTTATTTTTTCATTTGCTCGGCGGCGAAAGTGGCGATTAGGCCCAGTGCTCACAATCGCGGTGTCGTACATCGTTGACGTCCTGCTCATGAAACGAGTTTCAAATTCTTTCTAACCTTCCTTCCGCAGTTCTCTGCTGAACTTTTTTGTGCTCAGTCGATTCAGTCGCTTTTACAGTACACTTTGTCGTGGGACTGTGTGAAATAATGGACAGGAAAATACCAATTCCAGTTTCACGTGGTTGGTAATGTAAAAAAGTATAATAAAATATATTACGATTTTAAATTTATTTCCTTATTTTAACAACAACAAAAAATGTGTTTTTATCTCATCCAAAATCTAAATTACAAGTATATTGTAATAAAATAATAAAATATGTAATTGTCTTAAAAAAGTCTCTAAGACTGTACCTAATATCCACAATAGGCACAAATAAGTAAACGCTTTTTCAAGCGTTTACAAATGCATAATACGAATGTTATAGTTTGTTTGATATATTATTATTAAATCTAATAAACAATATTCTTATTTTAAAGATGCCTTACGAAGTTCACGCTCAATATTCAGTTCGGCCGGATGCTTGACTTTTTTGTGTTTACTCATATTTGCACTAGAGCAAAATGTACGTGGACAAAAGGTGCACGTGTAGAGTGGCTGACCCGTGTGTATTGTCATGTGCTCCTGAAGTCTCTGTTGACCCTTGCACAGTTTATTGCATACCGGACAGTAAACAACACCCTGATTCTTGTGGACGAAAGAATGATGCTTCTGCAGAGCTGATTTATTAGCATAAGTTTTGGAGCAGATTGGACAAACAATGTTGCGGATTTCGTGAAGTTTTCGCTGATGTCTCTTTAGTTCACAACGGTTCTCGAACCTGTATGCAACAAAAATGATTTATAATATAATCTATAAATGATGTTTTTGTCAATATACCAAATATCACAAATCTTGCAACGTGCTCGAGCCCTTGTTCCATTGTGTTTGCTGGCCATGTGCTCAAGATAAGATTGCTTGGTGCAAAATATCTGAGCGCATATATCACACATTTGCTCGTATAGACGCTGGTGAACACCTTCAACGTGAGTCTTGAGCAGAGCCTTAGTACGGAATCTAGTAAAAGATCATTTAATTATAATTAATTTAATTCGGATAAGTATTAAATTACGCTTTTGAACACTGTTCGCACACTTCAGAGCGCGTGTCATCATGGGTTTTCTCATGGGCAAGCAACTGTTTTTCCGAGAAAAATCGACGATTGCATTTAGTGCACACGTGCGGCAACCGTTCCGGAGGATAATGCGTAAACATGTGACGCGTAAGATTATGACGATTCTTTGATGATCGCGAACAAATATCACAACTGGAATATTATATAAAAAACGTAAAAGCCATATAAATGCGATAAATAAATTATAATTACGTGAATGAAGTCGGATCCAAGTGTTTACGTATATGATCCAGTATACGGTCTCGACCATAAATATTATCTCGACAAATGGCACAGGTATACCGTGCTCTGCTCTTATGCAAAACTCGAAAGTGTTTGTTTATCTGGGTCAAATTATTGAACTCCAATTTACATTTCAAGCACTCGAGAAGACATTGCTCCATCAAAAGATCATCGTCGAAATTCATAGATTTGCATCGGCCGTCACCTGTTTTATTCGATTGGGTTTCAGTTGTAGTACTTTCGCTGTCTGGTATTTTCGATTGGTTTCTTTTAGTATATTTGCGTTTTGGACGGCATTCCTCTTCTTTAACTAAAGCAGCATCAGACTGAATTATTTTTCTTTTAGTGTATTTTCGTTTTGTTCGAATTCCGGTTGCTTCGGGCAATTCTTTTATTTCCGAATCATTGTCAGAGCAATTCGATGAAAATCCTGTATTGTTTTGTTCCATTTCCAAATCCTTGCTGAATTCCTCATTTTTACAATCATCTTCTGTACAGATTACTATAATAAAACGTTTGTTTTTAAATAATATTAAAAAAATGACAAATTTTTATTACCTTCCAATTTTACAGAATCATAATCAGGTAGATCCTCTTTGATAGCCACATGCAATGGTGTAAATGACTCTTCATTACTCTGGAATATAGTTTAAATAAATAAATGTGTTCCCCAAAGTTTTGTTAGCAATACCTCTTTATTGGCATACAGATCTCTTTGAACCTTATGCATTTGCTGGACGTTCCTATAAAACGTTTGAAATGCAGACAGATGACTCCAACACGGCAAGCAAACGGTATCAATATACTCCATCTAAACCGTGTTGTTTTTTATGTTTTATAAATTTACATAAATCCTAAAAGTATACCTTAAGCCAGTTAAAGAAGTACTCAATAGTTGCCGGAATGTTAAGCGACACATAATCCTTATCAGACAGATTAATTAAACTTTGCTCTGAAAAGCATAGCTTGCAGAAATTTCGGGCAGTGCTGTCCATTGTGTTTCGAAGATATTTTGTGTAGTTTATTGAAATAAAATATGAACTGAGTTATTTAGCAAACTTAATTTTGACTCTGTAAAAGAGTTTTTGATTTTCTAAGTTCTATATGTACATTATTTATGTTAATTAACAGTTTTTCATAAACAAATTGTATACAGAACGCGAAATTAGATAAATTTGTTTCACATAATGACATTTCACATTTGACAGCCTTCGTTCTCTAGTACTTTTTTAGTATATAGACAGAGCGTTCGTTTTTACAATCTTTACAAGACAGGGTGCGACAATTTGTGGGCAATAGCAAAAATTTACAAACACATTCAAACAAATGTGACAATAAACAGTGACAGAGCACCGAAATGTGATAGAAAAGAGAAAACCAAGTACACTCATTTGTACGAATATCTTTCACTAGGGCCTCTGTGTGTATATCTGTGGGTATAGTAATGGTCGGTTTTGGCGGAAACCACACAAGATGGCAACACTAGATTTTTACATTCCATCAGTGTTGCTTCCAATCAATCTCCACGCATACATATATAAATATCATTGATGGAACGTCAAATTACACACAAGACATTTAACAGATCTAGGATTTTGCCTATATATACCTACATTCGACTATTCTAACGGGTATATCAAGTGTTTGTAAATCTATAAGAAAATCTCAAGACGAATCAGACTTATTATATCAGCCTTAATATCATTATTATTAGGGTAGCGATTCTGTGCATATTTTAGACAGGCTACCCTGCTCTGATCGGAAAAGTATAAACTTTTGTCAAACATTATTTGATGCGGATCTTGTCGGCATGAAGAAGTCTCAAAGTTTGATAATAAATAAAATCACAAAAAAAGTCGTAGCAGATGCCTAAATTGAAATTGATGGGTAAGACTTACGATACGATACGTTAATGCTGCACGACGGCACGACGATAAGAGCCGTTAACCGCGTTCAGTTCCGGTCTTTTGTTGCTACGCGTTACGTTATAAACAGTTTCTACGTCTAATTTGAATAATTTTTTTTTTAATCGAGGCGAAATATAGAATAGCGAAAAAGAGATAACTTGTGGTTTTCTACTATATCACTAATAAAAATACCCCAAAACTAAGAGTAGTGAGCGGTTACACTACTTCGGCCAGACTATATGTTCATTTGTCAACGAATAAACTGAGTATATCATCGAATCCTGTAATTCCTTGTGGGACTCTCACACTAACAACACATCCCCGATGATTTGGAGACCTTATTTGCCCTGACGCGACTCTAACAACTTTGCAGGGCAAATGCGCATATTTTTGAGATATCTCTATGCGCCGAGATCTATCTTGCTATTATTTTATATTCGGAATCGTGAATCATTAACGCCATCATACACTTATTGTTCTATACAGGGTGAGTGTGTATATGATAATTGATTGCATTAATGTTCCGTTATTCCAAATAAATAACCTATTTATGAAATAAAAGATCCTACTGCTTTTAAGTGCTACATTGGAAAAACACGTATTTCGCGTATTTCGAAATGTATATAATTGAATTTTACTCTGGTACCACTTAACCGAACAACTTTTCTCCAATGACAATTATGACAATTGACACTTTGACAGCAGACATTTTCAGATATTTTTTTTGTGATTTCTGTTTGTACATATAAAGTTGTGTTTATTGTGCTAACATTCCGATTCCAATTAGTTAAAGTGATGGTCGAAATGGACCTAAACATTGAGTACGATCTAGAAAACATATGTAGATCATGCTTGGGCTACAATGTTTCCCTAACATCGGTATTTAACGACCCGGACAGCGATGACGGCAGCGGCGGTGGCGTTGCAGGCGACACCACCACCACTTCTAATAGCATTGCATTGAATCACATTATTATGGCTTGCACTCAAGTTCAGGTGAAACTAATTAACATAAATGACCTGTGATTGTGCATTTTAACATTTTTTTGTTTATATATAATCATTTTCTAAATAGATACTCAAAGACGATGGAATGCCATACAAAATATGTCCGAAATGTATACGGGAAGTAAATAGTGCATTTGCGTATAGACAAATGTGTGAGACAAGTGATGCAAAACTAAGAAAGTACCTGGAACGCAAATATCCATCGAATGTTAAGATTGAAATTGGCGATTTCATTACTACTGAGGTTATTAAGAACGAAACGCAAGTGGACGGAATCGGGCAAGAGGATGATGAGTGTCCTTTGGCATCGTTTGTTATAAAAGGCAATAATGACGAGCCTGATGACGAACTACTGCTCGGCAACTCCAATAGAACAACGGAAGTACTAAGTGAGGTTGACGATAATCCGTCTGTACAATACAAATGCGATTTATGCAATAAGTTGTTTGTTGACAAGCGATCATTGAGGCTACACGGTAGAACACATTCCGAAAATTCACTGCATACCTGTCCTACCTGTGATAAGACATTCGTAAAGTCTAATCATCTTAGTCGACATATCCTGCAGGTGCATAAGGTGTTTGATTGTGATGTTTGCGATGAGAAATTCGAAAGTGCTGCTGTTAAACGAACCCACATGATAGCTCATAATCAAGCAAAGTATGCATACTTATAAAATATACTTTTATTCTTTAATTAAAATTGTATTTTTTATTTTAGAAAACGTGGTCGACCTGCTCGAAATATCCAGTCAAAAGTCTTAGATACGAAGCCCGTCTATGATGCTTTCTATTGTCTGGGATTGTCAAACAATAGAAAAAAATGTATTTGTATGATATGCAATCAGATGTTCTATAAAATAGCTCATCTCCGTAAGCACCTGTCGATTCATATGACCGATTCGCTATCTTTCGATAACATTGATCTCCAATCCAAGCCAGAGCTGTTTGACTCAGACTCTGTAAATCTTAGAGCACACACAAATATATCGCTGCTTAGCATTATTCAGCAACAGCTTACACTTGGCGAAAACCATCGATTCTATCAGGTTCTGAACAGCTCGGCATGGGAACTTGATCTGGATGATAGCGAGACAGATAGTGATACTGATGAGTTCATTGTGAACGAATGGATGTCACCGTTGCACGAGTACCGGTGCTCTAGATGCTCGTCCACATTTGATCGAGTGCATAAGATTGTAAGTCACATGAAAAACGATCACAGTGTTTCGGAAATGGAAAATCTGTGCACACATTGTCAACGAGTGTTTCCGAACAGTGAGATTCTAGAAAAGCATCTAAGGCTTCAGTGTGAGAATAAAATTAAGAGCATCACATGTTCTCGGTGTCTGGTACGCTTTATGTGGCAGAGTAGTCATGATGACCACGTTCGAATTATGCATTCGGCAGAGACAACAGAATCGGTTGTCGGTACAAATACGACTAAGTCATCGGATGCCAATCCGAAAATTAAATCATTTATGTGTGATATATGCTCGAAGGGATTCATTCGATCCGAACATCTGGAACGACATCGAAAGATTCATGTACCTTCGGAAAAGAAGTTCTCCTGTGACCTGTGCAAGAAAAAGTTCAATCGCAAGGATAATTTAAAGTAACTTTTTATTATTTTTCAAGAATCTTTAATCTTCATTTTCTGAAATACAGGTCACACATGAGGGTTCACAAACCGGACAAAGAAGATGGTGATAAACACCTGTGTGTGTATTGTGGTCGAAGCTTTTCAAATTCTTCCAACTTGATCGTTCACATGCGACGACATACCGGCGAGAAACCCTACAAATGCGATTTATGTGATAAAGGTGAAACGAACTTTTCTAAAATGAATTTTCGTGTTGAAGTAATGATGTTTTTTTAGGTTTTCCACGTTCTTCGGACTTGCAGTGCCATCGACGCACTCACACTGGCGAGAAGCCTTGCCTTTGTACGATTTGTGGAAAAGGTAAGAGCATACTAAACATTTCCGGATTGTATGACTAATTATTATGCCTGCTAGGTTTCTCGCGTTCAAACAAGCTCGTTCGTCACATGAGAATTCACACTGGATCCAGACCGTACAAGTGTACATACTGTGGTCGAGCGTTTACACAATCAAATGATCTCACGCTACACATAAGACGGCACACTGGAGACAAACCGTACGTCTGTGGCATTTGTGGCGATCGTTTCATCCAGGGAACCGCACTGGCTACACATAGACGTATGCAGGGTCATTACGAGGAAGTGACACAGCTGAATAATGTACCTTATGCCAATATCAGCGTAAACAATCCGAATCGATACACGAATGTAAATCGCGTTAATCGTATCGGTGTTTCGGCCATTGTCGATCATGTTACTGTAAAACAGGAACGAGAATCTTTGGGTAAACGGCAGCCATTACATCATACCCTTACCAGTACCAATTGTGATCCGGTTGCTGGTGTGGAAAATAGTCTGAATTCGGCACAGAATAATAATGAGGCACGAATCATTCCTAGTTTTCAACATGCTTCTGCATCAGGACCATTGCCGTACCTGACGAACGGAAATCCATATCAGCTGCACGTTGTCGGTGAGGAACCGTCGACAATGTTTCCGTTGCCCAACTTTAATAATGCGCAGAGCTATAATTAGGAAGCTTATACGCAGAACTATAAAAACATCGATTTTATCGGTTGATCTTAACGGAATTTAATTGAAAGACTTTTTTTAAACTAATTTATTATATTAAAAATATGCTTCTGAGTTTTAACATTAACAAATTTATTATATGTATATGTAACAAATGAAAAAAGCTGCGCTAGTTGAACATTAAAAGAAGCGTGAGGAATGAATTATTGTACGATTTTGATTTTTTACGAAACGATTTTAATTTTTTTTACCGGAAAAAATTACGATTTTAATTTTTTTACCGGAAAAAATTACGATTTTATTTTTTTACCGGAAAGGAAAAAATTACGATTTTATTTTTTTACCGGAAAGGAAAAAATTACGATTTTAATTTTTTTTACCGGAAAGGAAAAAATTACGATTTTAATTTTTTTACCGGAAAAAATTACGATTTTAATTTTTTTTACCGGAAAAAAGTTACGATTTTGTTTTTTTTTTACCGATTACGATTTTGTATTTTTTTACCGATTACGATTTTGTATTTTTTACCGAAAAAAATAGTAATTTAATTTACCGGAAAAAATTTACGATTTTGATTTTTTTAATTACGATTAATCTGGATCTGTACCGGGTACAATTCCCCATAATCCTTTCATTTCCAGATAGGCCTGAACAGTAAACATCCATACTTTCAGTATTCTCGACTCCTATCTTCATTAAATTTATTATAATTGTTACATTACGGGCAAACTAAGATTTATCATGAGTACAGTGGGAAAAATGTATATCTTATTTCTATAATTATCTTTTCTGGTACATCATTTGAATGCCGCTTTTCGTTTATCTCGTTCGACTTGCTGCTCAGCCGGATGCTTCCGCTTCAAATGAGTGTACATATTCGCACGTGAGCAAAATGTCCGTGGACAATAGGCACACGTGTATAATGCCTGTCCTGTATGCACGGTCATGTGTTCCATCAAACGCTGTTGTCCCTGACACACTTTATCGCAAACACTGCACCGGAGCTTGTTTTTTTGAGTGTGAGCCGATCGAATGTGTTCTCGCAGAGCCCATTTGTTGGGTGTGATTTTGCTGCACAGTTTGCATTCGGCCTTCTCCGTCAGATGTACCTGTAGTATGTGTCGTTTCATAGCATTTCGGTTTTCTAACCTATTTTCAGACATTTTAGTTATACTAAAGTCTGGTTGATAAATTAGTATCTACCACCTACCACAAATTGCATTTTGTGCAACGAACACGCTTCCATGGACCATTGTGCTTGCTAGCATAATGCTCGTTATATGTTTGCTTTGTGCAGAATTCCTGTGCACAGATGTCACAGACTTGTTTAAATGTCCTCAGATGAACATTGTCGATGTGAGCCTTAAGCGTAAACTTTGTGCGGAATCTAAAAGTTGTGGTTCAATATATCTTAAATATTTAACTAAACAAATCATACGCTTTCCCACAATGCTCGCAGACGTCTGATCTTGTAGCATCATGTGTTTTTAGATGTAGAAACAGCTGATTATCTGTGTAGAATCGTCTTGAGCACTTGTCACACTGGTATTCCAGACACTCGTCTGGCATATGAATGTACATATGACGCTGTAGATTTATACGATTCTTTAGAGATCGCTTGCAAATGTCACAGCTGCAATAATGAAAACACAATTACTAGAAGAAACCATACAAATGTTGTTTCGTTGCAAATAATGTTTACGTAAATGATTCGGGATCTGTGTGCTTACGAATGTGATCGAGCATACGTCCTCTGGAGGCGACATGACTACTGCACACTCCACATGTGTAGCGTGCTCGTAGATTATGTTCGTTCTTGTAGTGCATGCACATATTGCCGAATTTATCGAATTTTGCATTGCAAATAAGACATTCCAAGTTGCAGTAGTGAAGCAAAAGTTCGTTTTCATACTTAAGGCTTTCATGATGTTTTCCACGATCTGGAAATATGCCATATTGGAATGTTTGGTATTTCAATTTGTTTATAATCAGCAATATCATCATTGTGAGTCCCTATAACACAATTTTTGGGAGAGTATGATTTCTGTGGCTTAAAAGGGAGATTTTGTTCATTACTGTGGCTATAGATTATTGTAGAGAATAAAATTCTATGAAAAAAGTATATAACGGTATATAAGCTAGGTCACTTATTTTAGGAGATAATCGACGTTTAAAATAGTGTTTTTGTCGATAGTATGATAACTGTGGCAAAAGAAATGACTTATATTTGTTTTCTTAGAATTTTAGAAGAATATATAGTCCAATCGGCTGGCCACAGTAATCACGCTCGTGCCCACAATTTTGTGTTACTCACGTGTATTTTTGTATGGACAAGTTTTTATATTTTGATGTACTTTCTTG
>JANSTU010030554.1:0-12103 GCA_027564075.1 Bolitophila hybrida
ACCCATTCAACCAAAAGTGAGCTTCATCGCTGAACAAAATTTTCTTGTGAAAATCGGGATCGGTGGCCATCTCGTTTAGCACGATTTGCAAACGATGTTCAAGTGTAAGTATATACATTATGAAATGGCAAACCAAACTGAGCATACATCAAGTGAAAGCTGTCAAAAAGACCATCTACGAAAAAAGTACTGCCGTCTAGAAAACCTAACCTCTAAAAAAACACCCTGTACCTTTCAAATAAATATTAAAGATTTCATTACAACAACTAGCAACGTATTTATTTTGGCAATCGCTATCCCGCTAGACTTTTGACGTGGATTTAATGTATCATGTTGAAAGAAATCCCTTGTATATAGTATCAGACAAAAAATTCCTCAGCCGCTCGAGAATATCTTTATCACGGTTAAAGTTGTTTGCAATTCTCGTTCCCGTAAACCTCTTGATCCTTTTTCATTACTATTCTATTCACTGATTCGAATTCTGTTTTATTCTCTTTTTCATTTACAAACAAACATAGGATGCGCACAAAAACGGTACGACAAAAAAAGTTCGTTTTTTTTGTAAATAATGTACACAACGAATGAATTTAATATTTTAATCCTATTTCGCCTGTAGCAGTACTGCGTTACGCTACAACTGCTGCCTTTGAAAGGGCGCATTCATTATGAAAGCTTTAAAGCTTATTACTGAGGTGCTGCTTTCGACGCATTTATATAAAACACGGAATCTTATACGATTATGTCTACTTTATGTATGTATATATGCGAATTGTATAAATGTGTATGTGTAGCAAGCGCTTGTCCGCATTCTGTAAAGTTCCTGCTCTCAGGCTATTTTCTCGCCTCGGAAAGCTTTTCTTTCGTTAAGTACACTCGACTGTTTCTATGCAGAAGTAGTTTTGAACGTCTGCTTCGTCTTCGCCCACCATGTTTCACCGCGCCGGCAACGCCAACGTGCCGACTCATTCCAGTTGCAAAGCAATTTAAATTATATCATTTTCTTTGAATTATAATTTTGCAATTTAATTGGGCGCCTTCTTCTCATTTGTCTGCGGCTTATCTCTTGTGCGTGTTCTGGGCGGTTTCTTAGTATAAGTTTTTTTTTTTTTGGTTTGGTGTACCGTACGCGGGATATTGCTCTTCTTCAAAGGAGGCACACGCAAAGATTTGAGCACAATTGGCATACAGCCACGATACTGTAGTTAAGTAAATTATATTATAATATTGTTTTGTCGTGTTTTATGAACGTGAATTCACCACAGCAGACGCCCATCGATTCGTGTGCGTGCCTGAGCGCATTTTACATCTTCATCAGGCCCAAGAAGAATGTATACGCTTTTTGTGTATACTCAATTTGCGGCTAAGAAAAGAACAAAACAGCAATAATAATAATAAAAGAATGTGTACTTAAATGGTCCATGCCCAAAGCAATTACACGGAGATGAGGAAAGCTGACTTTTATGTTTGCTGTTGCTGGTTTTTTTCTGTGTGTGTGTATGTGTTAGAGTCTTTTGAAGAAAATTCCACATTCCCTGGTCGAATAGGAAGCCATATGTATTACATGGCAGGAGTATTTCTATATTTATACAGTTATATGTTAAGTGTACATAAAAAGACATATTGTATGGCATAGCATCCAGGATATATATTCTCTTTTTTGCGAGGCATTGTTGAATAAACAACAAAATAACAATGCGCCTGTATATTGTGTGGTTTGAGCGCGGTGTATTGTGAAGGGAAGTTAAGTTTCCTCTGCGTATTACATGTTCCATTTATTTTAATGCCATTACAGTGGAACATGAGCCACCATATTATTTGTTCATGTATTTGTGTGTATGTAGTTATTTTGTACTGGTGTATTTATGTGTATCTGAGTTCTTGGCCCATATTTATTAGAAATATCGATATTTTAGATTCAGCCATGTGTGCATTAATGTTAAATGTAGCTTTTATATTGAAAACGTCCATTTCGATTTGGCACTGTTTATCAAGATAATGACAAGACGATCTGAGAACATCGTATATATTGTTAATAAATATAGATGCTCTAATTTATTACAAAATAATATATTTGGTCGGTGTTTAAAATGTGTATTTTTAGTACATCTGGAGTATAACACTTTAAATTGACTGTAATGGCTATCGCATAATGGTCATATTTGAAACCACCCTGTCAGAGGATCAGCCAAAAACTTACGGAACAATAAAATTTCGACAGTAATGTCAATAATGAATCTGGACAATCCATAAACGAGGTTGATCTAAGTATTCAAAAACGTTTCAAAAAGTCCTAGCAATCGGCTCAACTAATGTTAATTTCATTATCCACTCACAACATCTTGACCAGTGGGTCGGGGGGAAACACAGGCGAGAAAGAGAGAGAGAGAGAGACAGAGAGAGAGAACATTACAATATATTTTTAAACTGAAAAAGCTTGTTAAAAACCACCACAACCTATATCTTATAGTCAGCCTAGTCTCCAGGCAATCATCCCAATAGAACTCGTCAAAATGAACCCGTCTCTTTTAACATAGATCATATATCCCCTGCTATGGAGGACGTCTATGCCCGAGGTGATTCGTTCAGACATCGGATCATTTCGTTTATTTTGCATCGAAAATGATTTTGTCGGGTGTACCGATGAAAAATTTGTAACGAAAAGTGCAATTTCTTCGGTAAAAATTCGGAAAACTTCGTGTAATTAAAAAAAGTTAAATAAAAAAGGGAAAAAAAATAAAAAATTAAATAAACACAAAATCTAACATGTGTTTAATTTAATAGTTTAAAAGTTGTGATTTCTTGATCGCATTTGCCTTTAAAGTGGCATCGTTCAACAAAGCATTTGCTCGTACACGCCGCAACAAAATGGTGTTGACGAAATTATGAACCGCACGCTGCTTGAACAAATGTATCAATCGGACAGTCAATGTTGTTTGATGGAATCAAGAGGGATGGCGATGCTTCAACATGAATACGAAGAAAGTATGCATTAACGGTGACGTCAAATTCATGAATCCGGCGGAGTTAACGTAAAGCAGTCTATTGACATATCTAATTCCATGGATATTTCTGAAGAAGTAGTAAAAAACGAGTCCTACACGAACGAAGATGATGAAAATATTCAGTTGTAAGATTCACCTTAAGCGGAGGATAAATATACTTCAACCTTATCAGTAATATCTGATGAATACGAAGATGCAGACTAGACCTATGTTGCCGATCTAAATGACAAAAATTTGGAAGAATATCGAAAATTGGAACGGCTTGCTATGAAACCCGGTGGTCAGACATAACAACTGTCTCGGAAAACACCTGACACAGGTAATGTGTTCATAATAGCCGCTAACAGGTTAGACTTTATAGGCATTCACTGAATCGATTGGCTGTATCTGTGGGACATTATATCGTCATCGATTTGTAATCAATAAGCTGTGACTAATCAATAAGTGCCTTTTTTAAATCACTCAAAACCAGTTTTCCAACCGTCTTATCGGACAAGCTCGGATGCGTTTGGGTTTTTGCTCCAGATATATTCTTTCTAGGATTCACTGTAATCAGGCATGGTCGATATGCCACCACCAATTGATGTCACAACTCTTCGCTCATTCCTTGATGGACAGAGTTATTACGACACAAAGAAACCTATAAGTCGGACATCCTCCTGACTTACTACAACTCAGACGGTAACCAGAAAGCTATCGCCCATCGCGCATCGCGAATATTTTTGCAGCAGAGAATTCCTACTCACAAATTGAGAAGACAGCACTTGTCTTAGTCTTCGCTGTGATTAAGTTCTGCAGATTGGGTTAAGCCGCTTCTCACAATCTTCGGTCAGAAAAAAGGCATTCCGATATGTACAGCAAACCGTATACAACGCTGGGCTTTGATCATGCTCGCCTATGACTTCCGCATAAAACATATGTCATAATATGCTGTCACGGTTCATAAAAATCACAACATCAACAGAAGTCCGTTTCGAAGCCGATTCGACAAACTTGAAAGAATCTTTGAAGGTCTTGGTGGATGGTACTGAGACGAAGAAGACTGCTGAGCTGTAGGAAATAGTGTATACCTAAGAAACGGATGGACACATCTTTGCCAACTTTCTGATCGTTAATTTTAAACTCATCGTGCTTCATTATCCATTATTGACGATTGTCAGAATTTAAATTATTTATATGAAAAGGATCAAACTCTAACATTTGGGTCCATACACGAAGAATGTCGATTGTAATTGATCGTATGATTAGGATGGGACTGTTTTAACTGGGCATCCAAGAATTCTGCGTTCAGATATCTTTGAAGAATTTTTAAAGCACCCTCAGACATACCAGCCAGTACAACATCACATCAGTAGATATAGTGTGGAAGCAAGAGCGATATGACTATTTAAGCCTTGTGTCAGTCTTCATAAGATGACTATGTAGACGCAAGGTGCGTAGAACAGCAAATACCTTAGAGGCAAAGTTTGTTACATGATCGATCCACTTAAGCTTATCAACAATATGTAAACCATGGTTTTTCGACGATTTAGAGTATTGAATAATCTGATTATCAAGGTATATAGGCGGAAGTGATTCAGTACAAAGGTTGGGCGAGGACGAGAAATGAAAACACATTTTGTTGTTTTGTTGCCATTAAGTAAGAGCTGGTTAGTGTGGCAGATTGGAGATCAGTGTTTATTTTGTTGGATACATTTTGAATTATTGTTGACTAAAATAGTATAGCTGAACGTCATCAGCATACAGGGTATACTTGGTTTCAGTGTCTAGAGCTAGGGGTAAATCATTAATGAAGAGAGAGAACCGAGCCCTGAGGCACGCCAGATCGAACATGTAGGAAATACGATAAACTTCCACCTATGTTTAAGAAATTAGAGATTAGTTTAACAGCAGATAGACTAAAATTTAATAACAGGAGGACAATTTATTGCACGGGATAGAATGTGAGACTATGTCAAAAGCTGTTGAGAAGTCAAGCGGAAGAAGAAAGGTTGAGTGTTTTTGATCTAGTTTGCGGTAAATGTCATCAGTAACTTTCAAAAGGGCCGATACTATGACGCCGTCTGAAACCAGATTGATATTCGTTAACAAGACTATGAGTTTTCAGAAAATCTAAAATTTTATTTTTCATTGTAATTTCCAAATCTTTATATAAAGACGGTAAAATACTTATAGGTCTAAAGTATTTTAAATCGCTAGAATGTGTGTTTTTATGAATTGGAAAATGCTCGTTTACATGATTTTTAGGAAACGAAGATGTAGTGATACAAAAATTTAGTATTTGTAGTAATAATGCAGCAATGACTGGAAGAAGAATTTTTATATATACAATAGGTAAACTATCAAGACCAACCGTATTAGATTTAATCGAAAAATAGTGCGACAGATATTTTGAAATGCAAATTTTGGAAAGTCACTCGTCCACGAAGAGAGTTTTGATGGGGGATTATTGAAAGATAGCAGAGACAATAGCAAAAAATGTTGAACTAAATGGTGGAGATTGATTATTCGAAACTAAAACCCCAATAGATTTAAGATTTTCCTATAAAGTGCTAAGTCGTGGTGCAAAGTATTGAATTTTTGCGAAATAAATTACTCTGGCCCTTTATTTCTTAGTTTTTTGAACTCAGAGTAATCTTGTGCAGACCGACTATTTTTTTGAATGTTTGAATCAAGATCAATTAATGAGGCACTAGTTGTGTAGAAGTGAGTAGGTATGCTTGATAAAAGGTGGGGAGAATATTATGTAACCAGGTATTTCGACAGATTTAGAAGAAATGTGCGACTGAAGCCATGTATAACTTACTGAATTTATATGAGTATTAGACCCAACAAAAATACTACGAATTACATTAATTTTCGGGAATAGACTAGCTATGTGAAAGTGAGCAAAATTTAAACAACAATCATTGGCTCTAAAAATAGATTTTGAGCAACACATTACTTGCGCATGAATCAACAGCATCATCCATCAGATCGATACAGGTACAATACTAATAATCAACACTATACGTTAGGTCGTTGTCGGCGTTGGAATTGTGTCTGAAACCAACTTATTGCTCTGTTGTGGAGTTACTGTGGAAGCGTTGGAAGGATATGGATCTTACTTCTCGTGGCTCTAGTGTTGCCGCTTTAACATTTTTTTAAAGGCGCAGCGACAAATCTTAGCGTTTACTCATTTGCCGCCATATTTATATGTAATTGTGAAGGAGACTCATTTAAGTTTCTTCTACGGTTCCTCACGCAGATAATAGACCATAACACTTATAAGATACAACTATAATTATTAAGATAAGACACGTAAATCTTAAAATCCACTCTTGTGAGGAAAAACCCACAAATCTTGTAATAAAAACTTAATACTTAATACTCGTAAAGAAACTCTTGAAACCCATAATTCACATACTCAAAACAATGTACTCGTAATTTGTTTTACAATAATAAATGATCAGTTTAGACACTGATTTTGAAAATCATCCGAAAGATATATGCCTAGAAAGGCCACAGCGTATGGATGACATATATAAATAAGCCCGTCATTAATAATCTGACAAAAGAAGGCAACATTTTAAATTGTAAGCCTGTGCTATATTATTATAAAGTTTAAAATGTGGATTATAAGATAAGTCATCCACATAACCTTTCTTGTTGCGTTACTATTACAAATTTCAACAATTGTTAGTTTTAATTATATTTTAACTGTTATCAAAAGGTTGTTTGTTTAAGAGCGTAAGAATCTTAAACAGACAGCTGGCAGCTGTTACTGCGTACATTTCAGACACTTCAAAAAATACCATTTACTAAACTCGTAAAAAACGTTTTAAAAAAATTGTAAGATTTAAATATACTGTTTCGAATATGTAGATACGCATCTGCCCAACAATGTTCTCTTTGGGAAATTTAATTGTACTGAGCCTATTTAAAAATATTACGTTTATTTTTGCGTGCATACATTTGTTTCGATGACAATCTGGAAATATCAAATATCAAATTGGCGATATTATAAAAATGCAAATGTTTCAACTTTCATAAACTCTATTGAATCGTTTGGAGTATGAAGCTCATACTGATTCTAGTTAAAACTATCGTTTTCAACTTGTACGTTTTATACTTGTATTTCAATTATCTAATATTCTCAAAAAAATTACAGCATTTTCCAAAGCAGGCCGTTGACTGTAAGTAGCATCGAACGATTATACAAGGTGAACACCTCAAATCCTGTAGTGGACTTCAATTAGAAGGTTACTCGTTTCAATCGAAAAACTTACTCGGTGGATGGCTACGGAGATTTATTTGTTAATCCCCATACAATAACCGTATAGCATTTGTAATAGCTGGAAATACCTGACCTCTTTTTTGTTGTAATCCGCCAACATATTTCCGGTGATATGTACATCAGCACTAGCGGATCATCGTCGTATACGTGTAGTCACCTAAGGATTCCAATGACAAAATTATGTGAAACACTAAACACACACTATCGCAATAAAATGAAGCCACCCATTTCTAGTATGCCATACAGCACTGATCCGGAAGTCGACCTTTGTACGCTATTTCAGCTAGTGATTATTATTAAACCATGATAAAAATTAAATAATTAATATAAATGTTTTTAAAGAATCGGTATGTGATTAATGGCCAATAAGAAGTGTCCACCGTTCACAGCTTTGGGTCTATACAAATTGGTATTGAACGTTTACCAGTTGGATAAACTTGTAAATACAGGTATTCTGAAAAGAAAGTTTTCTGCCCCTAATTTGTCAAAAAAACACAGATATCAAAGAACTTTTATAGTGTATAAATCTCAGTCTATATTCGCGGCATCTTTGCATTAGATTTAAAACCAATTATTCTACCATTTTTCGTATAAACCTCAGAACGCAGCTTCTAGATTGCGCTATCCAGTATCTCAAACTATTTAATTAACCGTTATCAATCAGTTTAAGTTTCATCTGGTGTTTCCCAGGTATCCATTACTTGTTGTTTGTTTTGTTTAATACTCATTTCCATACTGTCTTTAATAGTTGAAATATTTATAACATTTTGCATTAGACAATGTTTAAATTTATCAGTATATAATCAAAGCGTCTATGCAACCTCGGAATACAAAAAAAACAGTTTACACCAAAATATAATGTTTATTTTATAACGCTTTAAAAAAGTCTAATTTATTTATTTTATGATTTAGGTAAACACCATCATCTGTGTATGTTGGAAAGTAAAAATCAATATAACAACATTCTGGGTTAAAAAGGCGGGGTCTCAGTGATGTTTGCATTCTAATGGAAATGGATTCAGTTTACGGAGCAAGGTACTACGTCACCTTCGTCGACGACTACTCTCGTAACGTATTTGTATATTTTGCCAAGCTATATAACGAGTGATTTGTCGAAACGCAATCGGGTTTGTAGATAAAGATATTGAGATCGAGGCCATATGCAAGCGAAGCGGTATTCTGTATCAAACCAGCTTAGCGTACATATCACATCAAACCATTGTGGTCGAGCACATGAAGCGGACACTGGTGGAACGGGCGTAATGTATGCTGTTCGATGCAAGTTTTGACAAGACGATGTGAGCTGAAGCAATCAATATGGCTGCTAATGTCACCAAACGTCTATCGAATCGCACTTTTTACAAACACATTGACTACGCTACAATACCGACGATGTCAGACTGGATCTGGAAGAAGGTCTAGTTTCCGAAGGAAACGTTGAATCCTGTCAACCTCTTGAGACTTAATTTAATTTTAATTTTTTTTTTCTCTTTGAATGAGTTCCAATTGTAGGGATTAAATAAAAAACCTTTTTTTCTACTTGCTTATAATGCTCCTTGACTAACATTTTTTAAAGGCGCAGCGACAAATTTTAGCGTTTACTCATTTGCCGCCACATTTATATGTAATTGTGAAGGAGACTCATTTAAGTTTCTTCTACGGTGCCTCCCGCGGATAATAGACCATAACACTTATAAGATACAACTATAATTATTAAGATAAGACACGTAAATCTTAAAATCCACTCTTGTGAGGAAAAACCCACAAATCTTGTAAAAAAACTTAATACTTAATACTCGTAAAGAAACTCTTGAAACCCATAATTCACATACTCAAAACAATATACTTGTACTTGGGATTAAATAAAAAACCTTTTTTTCAACTTGCTTATAATGCTCCTTGACTAAAATCAACTCTCAAACATGTGTTCTTTGGCGTAATTTAAAGAATGTTGGTTGTAATGCTGAAAGTATAATGAATTGCCGCCTTTTACTAATGAAACTTATAATTCATATGTGTTTTCTTCTATACATGTCCCTAGTTCTCATTCAACACCTCAACTCGCTCCTTCCAGATCTTATTACAACTAATAAAATAATTAAATCTAATTCTACTGGTCTAGACAATTTACCCATTAAATTTATCAAAATGATTCTTCCCGTCGCAGCTCCTTATTTACTTCACATAATAAATTTTAACTTCTTTAACAATTTTCCTTCCTCCTGAATCCAGCCCGTGTCATACCTTTGCATAAAACTACAAGATGCTACGATCCTAAAGATTTTCGCTATCTTCCTGCTTTGTCGAAGGCCTTAGAAATTACAATATAAAAAACAAATTAATACGTATCTTGCAAGTAACAATTTACTTAATGATTCAGTCTGGTTTTAGACACTATTACAGCACCACAAAAGCACTCATAAACGTAACGGACGATATTTTAAGATATCTGGACAAAAAGAAGTACTCTGTTGTAATATAGCTAGATTAATTAATTTAATTAATTAATAATTTCTTCATATTAATTCTGGTGTCCCGCAAGGCTCTGTTCTATTTTCAGTGTTTATAAATGATCTACCGCTTATTCTTCAAAACACGACTAAGTATCACATTTTCGCCGATGATGTTTTAAAGTCACTTTAATCTAATTAACTATTGGAAACACTCAGCTAGTGTAAGCGAATCATTTTTATTATTCGAAAAAATCTTTCATCCCATAACTTCTGCCATCTCCATATGACCTTCACAAATTCTTATCATGCTGTTTTTTTTCTTATGCTTTTTGCATATTGGTTTTGAAGAGCAACCTAAACTTCCGGGGCCTTTTGTCTTTTACAGTTATTGTGATGAAACGAATCTAAATATTAAATATTGATTTTACTACGAACAACACAGCGCTCAGGAACTCCTAAAGTATGGAGCATTTTGTTGCTTATTGACTGTAGAGATAAGCAAAGTACTCTGAATACTTACTTATAATTTATTTTGTATTTATTTTTTATTGGTTTATTGTTCTATATACATCCTATTTTATTTTTATTAAATCGATTTTACTCTGTATTGATAAAATTACCTGTTAAGTTGAGGAATTCATTAATAACGAACTAAGTAAGTCATTACAAAGCAATAATAAATAAAAGTAAGAAATAATGAATAAATAATCACTACAAAAGTGATTCAGATGTGATCGTACACTTGTTATGTATGCTAAAAGAATACTTTTTAAAAGTTGATCTTGGGATGGGTTTGGGTACGTTTCGCCGCCTAATGTTTCACCGTCTCACGGTTAACCGCTCTACAATTCACCGTTTAATGCATCACCGTTTTTTATCGATTTTTAACCGTGTCGCTTAAAAATCGGTGAAAAATATTTATATAATTTTGATTAGTCTAAGAATATTCACACTTATGCTAAAAATATTTAAAATACATACATTTCATATTGTCCTCACCTAACATATTTGAATTAGATTTAAGAAATTCAATTAAAAATGAAAATACTAGCTTTTACGTCGTTACGCTAACATCGTTGGTGAAACAACAAATGTATATATTCAATAATTTGTTTGTTTTATTTATATCTAACAATTAATAATTTTATCAATGAACAATTAACCATTAACAATCAACAATACAGGGCATCCCACCTTATGAGGGAAATATATATAGTCACTGATAATTTTACTACAGAAAGTTTTTATCTAGACTTTACTGTTTTCGAGATAATACATTGTTTATTAGTACCTACTTAAATTGAAAATTATTAACATCAAATAAAAAAAATCCATAGTCCATTTTTTAAAGTAAAATCACTAATTTTGAGTAATATTATAAAACATTTTATTAGGTCATAAAGAACAATAATTTATTATCTTAAATTTTCAATATGGCCTCCATGTTGACGAATGCATTCATCACATCTTCGCAGGAATGCTTCCTTCATGTCAATATTTGAAAGATTATCTGCTAGTTTAAATCCTGCTTCTTCAATTCGTTAATTAAGATGATCAATTGAATTAATCTTTACGGCATAGACATACTCCTTCATGAAACCACATGCATAAACATCCAATGGGTTTAGATCTGGAGATCTTGCAGGCCATTGCGCCCAATCCATCTGCCTGGATACGTTCGATCTAAATATCGTCTCACATCAATTAAGTTTCATTTCAGCCAATTCTTACGTTGTATAATTATTCATATATTAT
The DNA here is from genome assembly GCA_027564075.1 of Bolitophila hybrida. Lineage (NCBI taxonomy): Eukaryota > Metazoa > Arthropoda > Insecta > Diptera > Mycetophilidae > Bolitophila > Bolitophila hybrida. The sequence continues at coordinate 11,487 of JANSTU010030554.1, forward strand.
TGTTATTCTATAATGCAAAAAATAATAACTTTTAAGGTGAAGGCGATCGTAAACAGTTATATTGTGCAAATAAACTTGCAGATATAAATGCAAAAATCATGATTTTATGACTAACTATAATTTTCTGTAAGTATTAGATGTTGCAGTGTTTTTTTCTTTAAAGAATAATTTTATTTATTTATAATGTTTGTAAAAACTATGAAAACCTTAATAGTTATAACTTATTATCTCGAAAACGGTAAAATCTAAATTAAAACTTTCTGTAGTAAAATTATAAGTATCATTATAGCGCATCAAAATATCAAAAATAATATAAAAAAATATTTGAGAAAAATGCAATTTTAATAAAAATTTCACAAAAAAAAATTAAAAAAAATATTTTGAAGAGCAATTACTTCAAATTTAAAAGTTCTATGTAAATATTTTAATTATTTTAAAAATTGGTTTTTCAATAACCTACAAAATAAGTCTCATCTCTTTGTCCTGGGAGAAATATTGACAAAGTTAAAAATAATTATGTGTTGGTATGTTCCACTTCAAACATGATTTTTTAAACACCCTGTATCTCAGTGGGTGTTGAAAAGCGCACCCCCACCCATACATTTTTTTACTCAGAA
>JANSTU010030565.1:0-12102 GCA_027564075.1 Bolitophila hybrida
CTGGTAGAAGCTCAAACGAACTGGACGGCGATAAAGGCTTTGGCCGTCAACCGCGTCCAGTTCCGCAACTTTGTTGCCGATGCCCTATGTGTCGAATAGGGATCGAAGGAATTTATATATACTTGCAGGGGACATTGGATGAGAACATTTACACATCTCAACCTGATTGTTTTGACGATGGTTGCAGGGAGTGCAAATGAAATCATTTTTTGGATGTGGCATTGCATTTTTTTGAGTTGAAGGATCCATGTGTCTACTACAATGGTAACAGCAGTCTTATTATCACTAATTGAATCTGTTGTTTCCATATGAAAGATACGTGCAATATTATCGAATTGCGTATCGACGGGGTTCGGGTGAACCTGTTAACGGTTACGTTGACGCATATTAGGCTTCGTTGTCAAGTTGGTCGGTGGTGTATAAACGACAAACATATGTGGCTGCATTGAGCACCGAAGTGGACTATGTCCCAATTGCGCATGCAGCAAATGAGGAAATATGGCTGATACGAGTTTTCCTCCAATTTAAAGAATCGAACAACATCATATCATTCATTGCGATAACCAAAGCGACATGATAATGTCTAGCAAGGACTAAGCGCATTTACGTTAGTTACCATTTTTACCTTCAACATGTCATCAGCGGACTAATTACATTGAAAACATGCATCGCCGATTATTTGACCTAAGGAGGGGTTAGCAAACCAAAGATAATCTTCATTCGGTTCCAGTGGTTTCAGATTAGTTTGTGTTAATTAAATTATCCTAAATTGTATTTCGGCCTTAAAAGATTTTAAAAGATTACATTCTTTGGTACCCTACGACGAAACCCTTTCACAAAAAAACGAAAAAGAGTAATTGATATTTTTAGGCATTTTAGGGATTAACGCGTTGGCCTGGCTTATGGGAGGTCGCCGGTTCAATCCCGGCCGGAAGACCGAATTGTTTTTCGAATGTAGCACTTTTAATCAGTAGGTTCCTCTTGCTATTAATAGCCTATTTGTGAAATAGCTTATTGATTTGGAATAACGGAACATTAATGCCATCAATTAACATATACACACCCTCCCTCTATAGAACAATATCGAATATAAATAGCAAGATAGATCTCGGTGCATTGAGATATCTAAATAAAAAATAAAAACCCGTAATGGTCAATGAATCCGGTGTGCGGCATCGCACACTGGCCCTATGTCGTAAACTGAAATAATCAAATAACAATTTTAGGCTCCCCCGAATTTTAGAAGGATGACTAAACCATATACGTCGTAATATAAATAATCTTTATTAAAATTAGAATTATTTTATAATTATACATAAACATTAATTTATAGAATGGAAAATTGGTAATTGTAATTATTGTCTTAGATTATTTTTGAACATTTATACTGATCGTAATGATAAAAGAGTAAAAAATACACAAATTTAAAATATAATCAAATAATGCTTATAAAATCATCCGGTCATCTTGTAATTGACCACAGTGTCTACCTTATGCAGTCCAGTAGAGAATGAGCGCAAATTGACTGCCTGTGAGTTTTGTATAAACACTGCATCCGTTTCGTCCCACTTCTCTGGTACCGCACAGTCTTTCAGCGTATGAATGAGTATGTCAAACGAACAGATGCAGTCCAAAAGCGGCAGATAGCTAACAGTAGCGGAAATTTGTCGCATCACCGAACCAATCTCTTGTTGAATTCGTTTCAGCTCTTTGCTCGAAGTAGGATTCTTTGGATCGATAGTCGGTCCTTCCGCTGGTTCACTTTGTACTTTGAAGTCCCAGCATTCGAGCACCTCGTTAGAATGTACATTGGTGATGGTCATTGAGATCTTCTCGAGTTCGTTACGAGAGAGCCATTCTAAAAAAATCAGAGAACGGTAGTTATTTATGCGATTTTCTTTATAGAAGCTTATTATAATAATAACCTTGAGCCTGGGATAGTACGTTTTTAAGGAACTCCTGGATTTTATCATCCTTAGACATCAATATCGTCAGTCCGTACTGTTGGCTGCTTTGGAAGTTTTCCGGTGGATAAATTCCGCGTTGGAATAATATGGAATTAATGCCGTAGTCTGTAAATAATTAATAAAACCATTTATAAAAAGGCCAGCAAAACAGAAACTCAAACAAACGAATGTTTGGTAATAAAACTCACTGAGGTATTCCGAGATAATTTGTGCAGATCCGGTTAGTGTGATGGCATTTTTGGTGGCTTGAGCTGAACTGGACATCTTTGGTTATTTAAGCTTTATAATTACAGATGGATTAGAATTGTAGATTTTGCGGAATTATTAGCTTTTGTGTACTGCGGCTGTTGTAGTTTTCCAGTTTGCAAAATTTGAAATAAAATTGTTTGGTTTTGACATCTATTCGACACTGAACTAAAAATGCCGCGAGAATTTTGCGGTACACTGTTAAAATTATTCATAACAGTTTACAATTGTATTGCAATTTGTTTAATATTCAATTAATGACAAATAATTTCAAAATAGTTTTTTTTATATGCAATTTCCCATGACACCCATATTAAAGACAGGGGAAATAGAGCTTTTACGCAGTTTCTTTGTCCGCCGTTAAAACAAGGTGATTTTATTAAAAAACGTATTTCAGAGGTTTTACGATTTTTTGTAAATATTTTTGAAATAATCAAGTTTTAATACTTACAATAGCTTTAACATTTTTTTTTAATAATTACATATAAAATATGAGAATTGCTATATCGATTATATGTTATATGCTTTTAGTAAATATTTTCAAAAAAAATATGTTGATATATCTAATTCCTTATGTTAATTTATGGCATCCAAATCAATAACCTATTTTAGAAATAGGCTATTAATAGCAAGAGGAACCTACTGATATATAGTGCTACATTCTAAAAACACTTGGGTCTACATTTTTTAAAGACATGATCGTCATCATAACCAAACTTCTCGTCTACAATATTTCTATGTTTCAACATAATTTTATTGATAGTTTTGTTGTGTACTGTTATTAATTCACCAAACTTTACTTAATTTTTGTATTTCAATCATTGTGCATAACACTATTGCTCTGCATTATCAACAACTATATGCACTGAACCCAAATATCGAACTGTCAAAATAATTTTAAACATATGTTTGAAATTTGTTGCGGCAATACTCACATCCAACGATCGTTGATCGTTGGCATATCTGTCAAATCAAATGAAATTCAAAAAAACAAAGCGAGCTCCCGCACTGGCTCTTTGCAAAGGATTTACGAGTAAATTTTCTCAATTTTGTAAGGTTTTTTTAATATAAATCGTGTCAATTTTCTGAGTGTAAGTATCTAAAAACAGCCTATTTCAGTGAAATTTGCATGCAGCTTGATACTTTTTGCTTATTGATTGCCTTAGAATAGATAACGGTACAAAAAAAAAAAACTAAAAATATATATGCAATCAAAAAAAAGTCGCGCATATAAAATAAGTTTATGAGATTCCTGGAGACCGCCAAAATGTCAAATAGAAGCACATCGAGTCGAAATACGTACTATAACAGGTAACAATTATGTTTTGTCCTGCAATGTGCGTGGTCTTGATTGTGGGGTCTTTTCTAATTGTGTGTGTGTGTGTATAAAAGCTAAAAATTCTTTGTTTAGTTTTTACTAGAAAAATATTAATTGATTACCAATATTCCTTTTCGCTCAGAGAGCACGCAATTGACGGTACCTCAGAAAGCGAGAGTTCCCTAGGAATTTTAGACATGGACAAAATGAAAGGTACATTTTATAAATTATTCTCATTTTTAAATTTTAATTGATTCAATTTACAGATTTTAGTGAATTTCGCGATGATCCTCATCTTGACTATTACAATACAAAGGTAATCTAGAAAAAACTTTTTTATTTGAACATTTAAAACTATTATCATCATTTTTTAGGAAAATCCTAGAAAACCGAATACACATCCCGATATCGGTGCTCAACTGCCCTCGACCGACAGCGATGTATGGCAGCAGTGGATGAAGCGTAGCTCTATCAATCTGAGTGACTTAATTGAGGATCAAACGATCGATGGACGACTCCCGACAACGCCACGCAACGTTGCAACTCCACGCAACGATGCACCGTGTCCCAGTGTCGAGGAAATTCTCGCCGAGAGCTATGCGGACAATGTGGATGGTCTAACCAGCTCACTGCAACACCTTAAATCTCGTGATAGTGTAAGTGGTCCACCGACTAAAGCTAAATCTGCATTGACCGCACCGGCAAGTCGTAATTCAGTACGTTTCCAAAACTGCACCATAGGAGTCGCTGGCGAATCCGATCCGAGTCGTTATCACTTTGAGCCATCCGAAATAACTGGACGTTCAACGACATGTTTTAAAGATAATCGAAATAAATCACAAACACTTTCTGTTGAACAACTGCTTGCCGGTAGTTTCTCTGCGGATGCAAACAGTCTGGTGGCTGCACTGGAGAATTTTAAGGTTCGCGAGAGTTATGGTGGAGAAAGTTTACCACGAACAGCCGACATGAGTGCTGCTTCATCTAATAACTACGGCGGTATGTCTGACTGGGGTGGTATACAGAACTTCAGTAATATCTGGCCACAAACGGAGGAAAATGAGAGTTTCACTTCAGCGGATTCGAATGTAGGTATAATATTTATTGTGTATTTTTTAATAACATTATATATTTTTGGTGGTGCTCAGAAAGTGGAAATTCTTTTGGAGGACGAACGTGAATGGCGCCAGGAGAATGCCACCATTCCAAATAGTTCAACGTCCCATACACGATCTACATTTGATATTTCTAATAATGCATCACAAAGGTACGGTTTAAAATATATTAAATTGAATTTATAATAATTACAGTATTTATAGTATGTCAGCTGATAGAAAAACTGCTGATATGTCTATAGGCACATTCTTTGGCAAGCGATCTGAGCGAATTCGTGAAATGATTCCAAACAAGAGTCCCACAAAAAGACATTCCCTCGCTCCGTTAACTGATTCTTTCGGTAATTCCTATATTATAACCAACTATTTACATTATTTTAAAATACATTTGCATTTGCAACATAGACGATACTACAAACTTTGACTATCTTATGGAAAACAGTGCGCAGGATACGCAACAGGATAGTTCCGTACTCAGTCTTCCATCTATTGGATCTCATCTTAGTAAGTAGTATTCAACTTGAAACCCCCAAATATAATGATTTATAACTAATTGCAGGCTATTCTAAAAATCAATCACCACAAACGTTGGTTTCAAATCTGATGGGCTTGCAGAAGACCAAAAGTACCTTCGATGCTCCATCCTCACCGTTGGCCGACATCATGTACATTACACGTCCGTTATCGCTCGGTAATACCAAGAAAAGCAGCAACGTTAATATTTTGGCCTATGAAGAGTTCTATGGAGATCCACAAATTGCGCCATTGGACTTGGACAAAGTCAAAAAATTGGGTCCTTTGAAAAATGCCAATATGAAACACCTCAAGAATACAGTTTTGACCCCGAATCGTCAGCATATACGCAAGATCGACACGAAAAAGCACCAGGAAACTGGATATGAAAACAAGGAAAACTGTACCACATCGGATACTATAAGTTTTACCGAATCTGTGTTAGATGCTAGCGCAGATATTCAGGCTGCGGAATGCATTCCAGTGGACAATAATGCACGTAAGCGTTCACGATACACGCCAAACGGAAGATCGCCGATACGCGAGCAAGACACCGTCGACGTAGTTGTGTCACCGATTTCAAATCCTTCATCTTCGGGCTATAGTTCGCAAGCTGGCACCTCTCCATCTCGAGCAAAACAACAACTTTTTAATATGGATCCAGCTCATGCCTATCACCCTCCTGAGTCTTCTAACAACAAAAACGAAGGACCCTTTGTATTTTCCAATCGATCACCATCATCCACGCGAGACTGCCATTCAGCTGCTGCCACCACACACAGACTTAGTCCATCGACACGCTCACCGACCACATCTGACCGTAATTATTCACCGACATCATCATCGGTATTCTCGTCACCACAGTTTTCCAGTAGTAAATCCGATTTGGCCTCGGACCGTTACTATTTAAATGTACAACAAAAGACGCGCTCTCGATCGGCATCACCAATACCGCTGTCACAATGCAATTCTCAGTGCAGCAGTACCAATGATCTGAGCCAGGGCTATTTTTCGTTAAAATCATCGCACAACGTGATAAGCTGGAACAGCGTGAAACTACGTAAGAGCGTCAATAAGTCGTTTGCCATTAAAAATACCTCGCACAAGAAACTAACACTAAAAATGGAGATCATCGGTCCAGGCTTTCAGGTTAGTTTTCATAGATCTATTATAATAATTGGTACATCAACACTCGGGAGGTAATGAGCACCTAATTTAAAACAGTTTTACATTATTTTTATACAGATTTAGATTTATTCCGGCTTGTTATCTTTGGTCTTGATGTTGATCACACTCGTATAGAAGGTGATTAATTGTTGGTTGTATACAACATTATTCAAATGCATTAGAGTGGGCAAGAAGTGGAAGTGGAAAACTGTTGCAATCGTATTGGTCTAAGTTTCAATCCTGACAAAACTGGACTAATGCTCTTCACTAGAAGGAGGAAAATTGACAATTTTACTATTCCACTCTTTTCTGGTAGGATGCTGACCACTACAGCTTCTATTAAATACCTTGGAGTTCTACCTGACAGTAAGTTAGACTGGAGATAACATGTCGAAGATAGAACTATTAAAGCAAGTAGATCCTTATGGCAATACAACTGTTCGAACAAAAGTCAGACAAACAACCAAACTTGTACAAAAGTCCATGTAGGATGAATCTGCTACATACAATCTAAAACTAAATCTACAAACTTCATCAGAACCCCAGACAATCAGGTAGCGAGATTCCTCCTAAAAGGAAGTCGACTTAGAATATATAAACCCGAAAGTTAGGCGCTTAAATTATATTTTCAAGAGCTACGCCCAATCACAGGCAGCTCTTGGTGAATAATAGGTTCCGGTCCAATGAAACCCGAATCACTGCCATTTTTTGCAAGAACGACCAGGAACCCAGATCAGATAGTTTCAAGATAGATTATGCAGCTCAGTACGAGTCTCGATGTGAATCCATTCAACGCCTTAAGGGCTGCCTGACATCCGAGCAGATGTAATAACGTGTATTTGTATATTTAAAGATGAGATTTCTCTAGCGCAAACGAGTACAGCAAAAAACTCGGTCTTGCAGACAAAAGTAGAGTCTGCTTGAAGTGAACAGTAGGTATTACATATCTCTCTGTCAGTTGGATGAAGGTTGCTCAGGCTTCTCTGGTAGGAATTGTCACTTCAAAGTTTCTACGAAAACGTAATCTAGTAGTGATATAGTCCGAAGGCATTCCATGCTAAGAAGAATCACAAAGGAGGAGACAGGACAGGTTCGCAGTAATGAAAATGCAAGCAATATGTTGGAATTTCTAAAGCTGTTTGATGAGGCATACGATACGAGTGGTCTAATAATTTCGGTATAGAACCAATGAACCTTTTTGGGAGAGATGATTTTCCAAAGGCTTTCCAAGCAATGTCGTTTTCATTAGTTTATTGTCCAAGTGGAGTTTCCAGCTGGATAAAATCGGACAACCCTGTAATTGTGTATAAAGAGGAGGGGGGGTGTTCGTGGAAATTTTATTTAAGCGTGGTGACAGTTTAAAATCATTCTGCATATGCTAGGGTAAAGATACCTATTTTCTTAAGTTTAACAACAGCTTCAAAGGACACGTTGTTGAATGTGCCTTCGATATCTAGGAAAATTCCAAGAGAGAATTCTTTGTTGTTAAGAGCTTTTTCTGCTTTCGTCACCAGCAGAACAAACTCCAGACTCCAGGGTGTAGGCATGTATCCAAAGGCCAGACATCATACAAAAATATCGACTAGGGAAGACTTAATTAGATCAAAGCTATTCTGTAGATCTGCAGGAAAAATTTGTCTTCTCAAGTAAAGTGCATTTCCATGCCGTGAAAGTTCCGTCTGGTATCTTCAATGAAACTTTCTTGACGGAGGGATCTATGTTTTGTGTAGTCTAGATGAAGCGTGGACTCCCTCCACTTCTTCGCAAAACACAACCCAAGAGGAACAATTGGACGCTCTGTGAGCACTCATACTGCTTCTGGTTTCCCACTTCATCCCCACGAAGAAGAGACAAATGCTCTCTTTTTTATTCCATCAGATAGGTAAACAATGTCTATTGCGGCCATGTCCCAATCGCTGAATTGTGAGATCATCGTGGAATCAAAGACATTGGTAGCGAAAATGTTGGCCTTAGGGATTCATACATTTATTAATCCAAGGTTCTTTGATAAGTATATGTTTTGTGAGCCCCACATCTACCAAATTACTTAGTTCTGCGGTCGCTGCTTTGCTGTGTTGCAAATTAATTTGAATTATTCTTATTAGAGAAGCCATTATAAGTCTCAGTCTATATCTCCATCCTATTTCAGCAGAGCAAATACATTAGCATATTAGCAGGCAAATAGTTTTGTAAGTAAAAATAAGAATAAAAAAATCTCAATTACACTTTTCTCGTCGACAGATAAATCATTCGATTATCGACCAAAAAAGGTACTAAATACTTAAAATTGCACCATAACATGAGTTACGGACATCATAATAAGTAAATTTGTGAAGTCAACCGCCTTAATCGAAAAAATTAGGTCGACTCTATCGAGTGAAGGCTTACACTGATTTACACTTTCTAGTAATACTCTTGAGTCACACCCATTTTCATTTGACCTATTTTTGCCCGGTACACGAATTCTCTGTCAAATAATCCCGGAGCCTCATAAACCTCTGCCAATATTACTTAGAATAGGTTCTCCTCCTCTTCGTGTTTTTAAATTTACATCTTTCTATATATATATCCACATTTTAAATAACATTTTTTTTTTTAGATTTCCGGAACCGATCAATCGTGCATTATCACACTGCACTCGCACGAATGTCGTACCATTACCGTTATATTCTGTCCGACAATGCTTGGCCCAGCCATCGGTAAAATTTGCTTGCATTCTGTCAAAGAGCACGCGGAAAAGACGTGCATTGTAAAATTGTATGGCTACGGCGGAAACACTGTTCTTCAACTGCAGGGAATCCAACGTGGTCCGATTGGTTCGTCATTCTTAAAAATCGGTGATACCACCGAACTATCACGCACCATGGAACGATCATTTATTATCTACAATAAGGGTCCATTAAATGGTGTAGCATTTATCAATGTGAAATCGAAGACTAGCGAAGATCTGTCGTCATCGTCCAGCATTACGATAACACCACGTAACTGCATTATTCTACCAAACAGTTCGATGCGTATTACAGTTACATTTCGTCCGCGTCGCAATGATTTGACCAAGGTACGTCAGAGTCAAACGGATGTAATAACAATTGCAACGCTCGAGGTGTTCTTCGGTGATGAACCGACACGACAGCGACTATCAAAGTTAATTCCACAGCTAAAGTCCGAGAACGATGCGTACTACAAGTCATTGGACTTTTTAGTCAAGAACTTTGAGAATGCCGCACAGGAAGAACTGTCCATGTTCCATGAGAGCAAGGTAATTTAACATCCGAAATCTTAAAATACAGAATAATTTTATATTAATTGTTTTTCAGGAAATTGTTGGTGATCTGTTTGCGTCATTCTTACACGAAGACGTTGCACTCACACTGAATCGCTCATCACTCAACGAGACCAATGAATCTGAATGTGACCTCATGATTTCTGGCATCGATGATACCCTACTCTTTCGCACCTTAATTCCGGTCACAATGAATCCACAACCATCAAGTTCATCAACATCATCACAAAATACTGAATCACTGCAGGTGCGTCCGAAACGTCTCGATTTGAATCCGTTCGGTGCCCACACTCAGTCCATATACATACGCAGTTACTTCACGACGGTACAGACATTTGAGTTGAGTTCAAATTTTCTGCATCTCTTTGAATTCACACCACGCTCTGGTCTTATCGAGCCAAACAGTGAGATTGAGATTAATGTGAAAATCAAGAAAGCCGTTTTGCCGTCCGAACAACTATTTCTGAACGTGTACACCGAGAACGATGACATTCATGTGCCCGTGTTTGTGGACAAGAGTGCCTATCATCGACGTTAGGGGTAGTTTTTATTTCTTAAATTTTATGTACTTATTGTTAATTTGCATTTTGTATGTTTGTGACGAACTCCATTTTTTTTTTTTTTGAATATACATGCTTTAAAATTTAATTCTTGTAACCGTGAGTAAAGTTTGTTTTATTGTTTGTTATTTTGTAATGTTTTAAGGCTTAAAGGCTAGAACTAACGAACATGCTACAAAATACTGACTTTAGTTGAACAAAATTAAAAGTGCATTTTTTTTTGCTGTAAAAATACTGCGCTGGCAGAAGCATATGGCTAATGTGCCTGTGTTTGTATTGATCTTTGCACAATTGAATGTTTTCGATTTTAAGTTTTACTTTACGTTTTGGTGAGGTATTTTTTTAATTTATTATTTAGTTTGTGTAGATTTGCCGTTGTCGTGTACGATGTAATTGGAGGCGTTCTCGTTCGGACGGACAGAGATCGACATGCCGACATCGGCGACGGAACCAATATTGAAAGCGACTGTTTAGAGGTGACCTGCCTCAAGGCACGCTTCTTCCCATTTCTTGTGTTTCTCCTCAGAGAAATGAATGATTTCCACATGCACTGCCTGGTGTTTCTCGTACTTGGGTGGAATGATGCACAGCCTGTACTTAACCTCATCGCCGGTCATTGGTACATATTCTCCTTCGATGCTTTTTTGTGTAGAAGAAACATTAAAATCTTACACACATAATAAAGAAAATCTTAAAAATACATACTCGGAGATGTGAACAAAAATGTCGTCGCCACCACCATGCGGCGTAATAAAGCCGTGACCTTTAGAACGGCTAAAGTCTCTGACGATCCCCTTTTCAACTGGATTATCATAAGCTTTCGCAGATCTGTAAATTTATTAAATAGAAATTAAATGCCGGCTGCTAGAGCATAAAACATACATAATAAATTATTTCAATAAAATAAAAACGCTTCAGCTTTATGCAGCACCCTGTAGGGCGCGCGCATTCTGATAGTGAGCTTTGGCATTTCATCATAAAATAAGCAAGTACTTACGTTGATGCAGTCCTTGTTCGCTTGGTTATAATTGGACTCGGCAACTGTAGATGCGGATTGTGCATACGCTTCGGCGACTCTTCTGGATTTCTCGACATTTTAACAAATATTGTGATGCGGTAGTACTTTTCCTTAACAGTAAACAACAAAATATATATATTTATGCGAAAGTGTCGCTTGCGTACAAATATTGTAAATGCGGATTGCGCTTCGCCAAAAAAAGTCGCAATGCAACGTTGCCAAATCGATATCGCGCATTGCACAATTAAAAACGCAAAGATTTTATTCGTGTAAGGGTAATGCAGATTTTTGTATGAAATAGAAAATTTTCGTTTCATGTTTGGGTTATCTAATTTTTTGAGTTATAGAAATTGTGGTTTATTATTTTGTAAAAAAAAAACTTATAATTAAGGTACGGCCCTCGAAGTGACATGAATGTAGGAATACTTTTTATCATGAAAACGGGTCAGCTCAATTGGATGTCGGGTGGGTTATTTAGTTATTTCGAACGTCAACAACCACCACCCGCGGACCACTTCTACTAAAAGTGCTATTCGCAGCGAAAAAGTAACTCACTTTTACTCAAAATGCTCTATTCAGTCAATAAGAATTGTCAGCTGCGAAGGCAAACAGCAATTATTTAAACGGCAAATTGTTAATTGTATATTTATTGTTATTATTTGTTATTTATTCAATACATAAATTTATATTTATACAATGTGTATACAATTACTTGATATTTTAATTTAAATTGAATTGAATTGAATTTAAATTTATTAATATAACATACAGACGCCATAACCTTACCAGCCGAGTTTTGCGATTTTGGCCGCTTTGGACGTGGTTTTCCTGGACTTTGTTGATGTTTTCCGGTGTAACCACCTCAATTGACCTTCCAGAGCGTTCAGCATCGTCAGTGTCTGTACGGCCACGTTT
>JANSTU010030576.1:0-12101 GCA_027564075.1 Bolitophila hybrida
AAAAGCTTTTTCTCAAGCAATTCAGAGGATTCATGATATTTTCGGGTGTTAATAATAATAATTAATTCTGTCGCAATTAAGATCAAACTAGGCACCTCTCGGCAACATTAGATCCTTCCTATGGATGATGGCTAGTCCGTGAAATGTATACCCAGTCACAAATACGGTTTGTACCTATTTTCGAACTCTCGGCTCCTGGGTTGACAGACTGCAACCGCTGACCAGACCACTGCTCCACCAATACCACTTTTTATAATATTAGAATAAGTTAAAAATAGTTCTTTTGCTTTTCCTTTTTTCGCATTTTGTCACTAAATTGCTCATATCATTGTCGTATTTTTGTTCATTTTCTTCTTAATTTTTAGCGTAAAAGTATCAGTTTTACTATTATGATGAAAAACTTGCAATTTTTTTATTGATTTATTTTCCGTGGCCAAAGTCATTGTTTAACTTTATATGTTTGGAACAAATTAATAATATAATTATATTAATGTCTGTTTGTAATATCAATACCATCCATTTAATAACTAACAAAACGGACATTTCTAGCTTTTGGTATTATTTAAAAATAACTTAACTGTTGCTTACAATAATAAACTAATATTTTGGAATTTAGCGTGAGATAATACATGAGAAAAGTCACCTCTTATCATATGGGCATACAAAATATTTTGTAGACTATAGGTTTTACAGTTCAAATTCAACATCAAATGAACATTTTTGCAAACCATATGCACCGTTTTACAAATCAATTGCACCTTTTTACAAAGCAAGTGCACTTTTTTACAACTCAAATTAACCTTTTTACAAAACAAATGCACAGTTGTAAAAAGGTTCAAACCGACTACTAATTGGAAACGATATATTTTTTTAGTACTTTTTATATATTTATTGTACCAAAAACTATTTTAAAACAGATCATTGATTGAATGCTAATAGTTTTTAGAGAAGAAGTCGATGGGAGCAATTTTAAGGGACAATGGAGTTATAAAAATGTTATTTTATGCTATAAAGGATAATAATACGATTGGGATATATCAAAGCCGAAATTTAATCAAAACGGCCTATCAAAACTACCGAATATGATGAACGAGTAGTCGAGCATCAGAAATACTTTTCTGACATTATTGGATCTCTATGGTACAATAAATATATAAAAATGCAGTTTCCAATTAGTTGGCCTCCGTATATTGTACATAGAATTTTAGAATTTTTACTACTCTACCCATATCGTGGTAGCGGTGCCAGAACAATCCTTTCTTTTTGAATACCATACATACTTACATATTAGATATATTCTTTTTTGTTTGTGAGGTTTATTTTTAGTATGTGTATTATGGGCTTAAAAAGTTATGGTAAGTGTTAAATTTGAAAATGAAAATTATGAATCCAACTGGTATTTAAAGAAGAACACAGATGAAATGTCTATGTAAATTCATTTATTATAAATGTTTTACCCTGAGCTATAACGTTTCCACCCCTTTAAATCCAGAAGGACTCGGCTTGAAGACTGGAACGAAACAGCAAATAGGTTTGTCGAAATATTTCTTTTGACTTTCTTTCTATATTTGATCTCTTTGAAATAATTCATTTAATGGATTTAAATTAGGCTGCAAAGATTTCTATGTACCGAACATCAACTCTGCCGAACTAAATCCACATTGAAGCTTAGTTGAAATGTATGAAAGTAGTGACTTAGTGAAAAGTGCACTTTAATTTGGAATTCAGATCAAGTTAGAATAATACCTTAAGCTTTCTCAAAATCTAAAAAATACGTTTTTTAACATTAAAATAGAAAACCTAGTCGTATGAAAACATTTTCTTTTCTTTTTGCCAAAAAAATGTTCTTTTAAATATTTGATAATTTTCAAATAATATTAAGGCTTGGATTGAATCCAATCAATCAACAATAAAATTATTTTACTACTGTTTTTCGATATGGAGAAAAAGAAATGTTCATTCGACTCAAAGAAAAATAAAAAATATAATAAATAAAAAATCAAATAATAAAAAGGAAAACACAAGAAATGTTCCTGTTTGTTATTGACTGAGGAATGAAGAAACAAAAATTACTTGAGACTCTCCCAAATTAACGCCACTAGAATAGTCCAATATGTTTATCTATGTATCTCTCTATCCCTCTTTTCTCTGACGAGTTTTAGGACGCAAAGGTTTTATTTTTGTGATTCAAGAAAATATAAAATTATTTATTTAATTATTTTAATTTTAAAACATATTAGTTTGAGTTTTGAATGATTACTTACAACTCATTTTATTTCTCATGTGTGTCGATTATTTATACCCAGTCAACAGTAGGTTGATCAAAATAATCGTCACATTATACTAAGTGTTTTTATAATATAAAACAAAGTGTATTTGTTGAATGTATTGTGTATACAGAACACCACAGAGTCAAAGAAATTGATTCTATTATTTCCAAATAAAAATGTTATAAAACGGATTATATACTAATACCTACAAATGCAAAATTATAATATTGCTTTGCATGGTAATGTGTTCCATGTTAATGATAATCCTCAACACGGGCATCTAAAATGAAGCCAAAAATATTTTTTCTTTGAAAGAACATGCATTTCTTTAACAGAATGTTTCTTTGTTATCAATTTTATTATAAAAATAGAATGAAATGATTTTAGGATGTCTCGAGATAGATTTCTGGGCAGACTGAGCTGAAATACCAAGAATCGTTCTGTTCATTTTGTCGTATACTTTGAACAGGTAGTTGAACTTGTTAACCTATGAACTCTCGATAATATACTATATATGCATATATATATATATATATATACAACATTATTTTTTTTTTTGGTTTCTTGTTTATATTAAGATAAAGCTAAAAAATAAATTAAAATTTATTTTTTTATTTTTTTTTTATTTGAAAAAAAAACAAAATTAGTCGCTACTTACAAAAGTTGTGATTTCAATGTGTTACTTAGGGATTAATTTTTTATTTAAAAAAAACGAATTGATATTCTGTCCGAACGTTTTAACGCAGCGCATATACACACAAATGAATGCATTTACATCACAGTTTATTAAATATAGTTTTTCATGAAAATATTAATGTTTTCATATTATTTGAGAAAAACAGAAATATAAATATTAATACGCATTTTATTGTTTGACAGAAGTACCAAAATCTAGTTTGTTTTACATAGAACGTTCTTAAAATATCCGTTTTGCGTGTTATACTTGGTCTTAGTTGTTAAAATCAATGATGCGGCCAGAATTATATATTTATTATTATTTATATTTATATGTTTTAAAGTTGTTTAAATATTAATCGAATATTTGTCTACGTTAAAAATGATTTTTAAAGGTACCAAAAGCAACCTATACTGATATTTATGTACGGGATGGAGTTTGGAATGGGCAATGAAGCTTTAATTCTGGTCTAAGTAGAATTAAAATGGCAATAATTAGGTTGATTGTGGATGATAAATATTACTAGTGAAAAAAATAATTCAATCGTTGTCGTAAATGGAAAAGAGGTTGCGTAGAACTAAATCATCTCCTTAAAGGGAGCCGTCTTGACGAAACCTTAATAACATTTGGGGATAATGGACGAAAATACTCGTTTAAAAAACTGTAAATTGGGCTGTAGTGCTCACTGTACCTAGTTTTAAATGTTGTTGAAACAGAAATGTGATTAATTCGGAATACATGTCTGCTGACTAATGTATATTCTATTCACTAAACTCCTTCCAGAAAAAACAGTGAGAAAATGTACTATCAAAAAAAAATTGCTAACATTCATTAAAAATCAAGTTCTTGCTACCTTTGCGTGGTTTATTACCTCCAACTATTTTAATGGTAATTCTTCAGGAAACATTCCAGCTTAATCGCTATGGTGATATCAAGGACCGATTAAAATGTAAAACTGGGAAATATGTATTTTTTGTTTTTGAGTCATCAATAGCTCCGATCTGCGAGCTGCGCATTCTACGTTCTTACTAAGAACGATACTCCATACACACAAATCTAATATAATCTAGCCATCAAATTAATATTTGAATGTTTTAAAATGTTGAGTGATTTATGTTTATTAATTAAGTTTTAATTAATATTGTTTTTAGATTTTTTTTTAAAATTGTTGTTTTCAGTTATTGACACGCTTCAAACTTATCAAAATTGTTGGACTGATTTAAATGAAATTAACGAAAATGATTGAAAATATATAAACTAAGTAACAATCGAAATATGGCCACAATTATAAGTTGTTTCTACAGTTTTTAGCCTAGAAATGGAATCTCAGAATTGAAAATACGGGTTGCTATTAAACGAGTACTACACATATTTCATTTCTATCAATAATATTAATGGCTAGGCCAAATTTTGAAATATGGATAAGAAAGGCGATAATTTGCGACTATTATTATAACGACAATGCGAGAAACATAACCATGATCTATAAATAAATTCATTGTCTAAAATCGAATGCGACGCGGCCATAAGGTATCTACAAAACTCCACATACATAATACATTATGCGGAATATATTTATGTATATATACATAATAAATATATGTATATTTGTAGAACACGGCGATCCGCAGTGTGTGAAGTGGATATATGGGTGTCTCTGTTTATATGTATGTGTTTGAAGAGTGATTATTCTGCAAGCGCGCATTTGGAACGTTGTACACAGTGGGGCGAGGTCACCGCCTCACCGGCCCCAGGGTACATTGAACTTTGACCGAAGAGAGAAACTATATAAACCGTGTACAGATCCATTACGTCATAGTATTGCACCAAAACACAGTATCAATTTATTCTCAAAACTTTTACTGCATCGAAGGGCAGTCCTGATGCTCTCTTCCTCATTCTCCATATAAAATACATATTACTCTCCAGTTATATAAATATTCTCTGGATCTCTGGGTCGAGGATTTCTCGCAAATATCCCGTACCAGTTTAATGATGAGCATGAGTGTTTCCTTGAGGATTTCATGCTCTCTACATTTATGTAAGACTCGGTTCAACGTCATAGGAATAACTAATATAACTGAATGAAATTTGTAAGGAATAATACATGGAACCTAATTTAAATTAAAATTGTTATACAATAGCTTTATATAAAATGGTGTGAAATTAAAAAAAAAATCTCAATATATATAAATCTATGACTATACATCCATTATTATATGATGGTTGTACATAAATGCAATGGTGCATGTAATGCACCCGCTGAGCTTCGCTGTGCTTAATTCGATTATTCAATCGACTCTATGGATAAATACTGGTATATAAGCCTATACAGCTAAAATTAGCTAGAACATAGTTCATTCAACTTGAACAATATGGAAATGCCTTTTAAATATTATATAACTTAAGTAGAGTAATTTTGCACAAATTGGCAATAAATTGCAAACAAAAAGCTATTGGCCAATGAATGAACCGGAGGTACGCAGTATTTCAAAATATTTTACCGCACTGGTTTAAGTGCAGGTGCGATGTAATGGCAAACGGATCCAAAATCAAAGGTAGATCCACTAAACTCTAAACTTCTCGAGCTCAAATACATAGCGTGACCACACTTAGTTTACGTAAACACTGATGGTGGTGAAAGAAGCCACTATTTGGTGGAAGAATCCAGATTGGCTTAGTTTGCCGTTCGAGGAATGGCCCAATCAGGTAATCAAACAACTCACAATCCCAGATGAAGAGCACTTGAATAGCCCTGTGCCATCTGAACCCAACCATCCCAATATGGATGAGTTTTCAGTAAGCACTACCCAAAAGTCATTATCTTCAGTATTGAAAAGACTTTCAAGTCTGGGGTCTCTGTTATAAGTCACCGTGTACATCAGGCGTTTCAATGATGCTTTAAAGGTTTAAAGTTTGCTATCAAACGTTTTAAGCCTCACCCCTTTTTGGAATGATAATAATTCTCATACAATATTGTCCGGTTTGTACGTAGGTTCCTTCCATAAGAAGGCTTTTAAAACGGAGGATGACAACCATCTTCGTCTGGCCTAATAATGGTTCGGGAATCCGCCCATGTGAACTCCCACCTGAATGATAGGTTGTCTGATATTGAGATCAATTGGACCTTCCTGGTGCTCCTCAGCGGTCAAGAATGTGCAAGCTCAACTCGTAATAAGACATTGCACGATTTACCGTTATAATTTATACTTGTATAAGATAAAATGTCACTTTAATTTGTTCCAAAACAATTGTAATTGCCTTTAAAAGGACTTTTTGGAAGTTGATTTAGTAGTGTACTACGACCAGTTAGACCTATTTTTTTTTAAAAGATTTATACCTCCATCTCAAAGTGCAAGTTGACACGAAATGCAAATGCAGGTGGTAAATTTATATTTTTTGTATTCAAAAGAAAAATAAACTTTTATCAGGTTAAATTTTATTTTTATCGGATTTTTTATCTGAATAATGTTCTTAAAGCCGTTTATGGACTTAGTTACTAAACTACCTAATAGTTCTTTAAAAGCACTGTTTAGTGGGAACATACCTGTTATTTTGTTTAGCATTACTCTCATCTGATAATATAATTTAATATAATTTCGAGATCATCGTAACAGTCTTATTTTTCGAGCAAAAAACGGTGTCGATAATATTTTCGTTAATAATTTGCGGACAGAAACTTTTTGAAACCGTCTTGATCAATTATGGGTCGGGAAGACTTGTACTTGTGTCCATTTTGCTTGTTGAAAATGCATTTTTGTTTTTAAATATAATACTTTTAAAATAAAAAGTATACATAATATGATATAAAGGATCTAGTTCTTGTCCAATTTAGAGGATTTAACATCCAGCTGGGGGAGGTTGTACCCTATCTTCCTTATAGGAACTTAAAACACAAGTTACTTGCTGTCACTCTTTCATTAGGGGAGAAATCAAAATTCAACTAAAATTTGAAAACAATAGTGGAAATTAGCGATAGGTAAATTTTAATACAGTTCATATAAAAAAGTGGAATCAAATCCGAGTACCCTTAAGGGAGATAGGGAAAAACATCAATATATATGACTAAAAAAAACAAAGCGACTGGATCTAACTGACGCTCCTAAAAAAAGGTTCCCTTTAACAACCATTAAAAATTGCTATCTCTCTAATATTTCGCTCTCAGCAAATATGTATAAAGAAAACAGTTTTTCCACCTATCATTCACATCGATAGTTAAATTTAAAAAAGAGAAGTATGACACAAAATTATACCTAAAAAAACAACTTTGCTTAAAACTACATAGGTGTTCATTAAACGATTTTTTTTATTATTCCAACACAAATCACATGTTAACTGAAAAATATTATGTGTAAATAATAATATAATATGTATAAATAATAGAAATAATAATAAGTAATCTTTAGTTCAATTTATTTCCAAAAACAATCATTGGATAACATCTCAACCCTAAATAGCAGTTTGGGAATTTACATGTTTCCACTAACTCCTAGAAATTAGGTCAGGATTGATATTTTTTATTTTAGGTATTTCTAATAATTTTGATTTTGAGTTCTAGGTTACTGTCTCTCAAGCCAGGTGCCGTGTATTTGTGATGTTACACATGAAACTTCTATATAAAAACTTTAAAGAAAGCTTTTCAGAGAAGGTTAAGAACAACTACGAATTTTCGTGCATTTTCTAGAATTCCCTTGACAACATTTATCAGAATGCTTGATGGGAATTCAAATTCCGGCCCATCTCTTAAATTGCCTGTTCAAATTCTAATTTGTTTGTTTATTCAAATGTCATCTCTAATTTCCAACTTATTTCCTCACCGAAATAATCTCTGGTACTCCTTATTCAATCGACCGTTTAATCTATACATGCCCTTCGGGATAACGGAACAAAGAAATCGACTTCTTTGCAGTACGAGTTGAGTGACCTTACATTTGAGCATTATTCATTCTTGCATTTAAAACGTCCAAGAAACAAGCTTTTCCACTTGGTACCGAGCTTTTTATAAGCAATGTAGACTATTTCTGTCTACGAATATGATTGCAAGTGTTCGTTTATATATCTACATATATAGTATTATATTTATATAAGTTATTTATTTTTTAAGGGATGTGCTTTCTGCGCAACGCGTCCATTGAGAGACCTAGTTTCGCCTGTCGTGTCTGTGACCCAGTTCCATTCAAAAATGATTGCATGCTGGTATAGTCGTTGTACTCAGCCCGTGACGTATTCGCGCATGACGTCACCGCCAAGGACTAATTCGTGTGCGTGTGTACCTTTGAGTCCCGATGTTATATATATATATATATATATATACACGCATACATCTATTATACCTATACATTATACAAGAAGTATACACACGGCAAATATGTGTGTATTTGTTTCCGTTTGGAAAAGCTTATATTCGGGATTCTGGTGAGTTCATTAATGAAATCTAGAGCGCGCGAACAAATGCCAAAATGTTTTACATAAATAGGTATAACTAAATACGTGACGTATATCTGTGAAAGTTTATTTATTCATCAAGGCTATAGAATTACTAATCGAAAGAGACAGAGCGATCAATAAATTAGACAATTCTATTAAAAAGATCGATGTATAATATTTTTTTTAATAAATTTTAAATCTATTTTTTTTAAGAGTTTATAAAATGTATAACTATTATTAGGTCATGGCAATGAATGGAACCGCTTTTGAAAAGTAGGACGTATAGGGAGCAATGTTTTCCTGGAGAATAGGTAATAGTTACTTATCATGCGTAAATTTCTCTAAAAATCATCCAAATTGCAGTTTCAGTTTACTTAGACAGAGTCATCTATTCCGGGCCCATATTGTGTTTTGCTGTTTTTTTCTCATCATTTTTCCTTCACGAGTGCTCTCGGCCGCCACTGCCACTGGCAATCAGGGCTAGATTTTTTTCACATATATGTGCGCATTGTGGCCACAATTTACTCCAATGGCGGAAAAATAGATGGACTGTTCAACGAAGGATCCAAGTCACAATCCATCATTTAACAGTCCAACTGCAATGTAGCCTATGTTGACAATAATCGCACCACTCGACACGATCATTGGGCTGATTTTTTATATATGTTAAGCTGATTATAACTTTCGTTGTTATTTGATTGAAGCCACCAGCACATCGTTCAAGTACAGTTTGTTTACTGAGATCAGTACCATATATGGGTCTGATGGCGTTCAAAATATTTATTGGTCGTGGCTTATAATCATGCTTGAAAGCATCGTTTTTAGCATGAGCTCAATGTTGTCTATGCAACGGATTATTCTCTTTCAACGCTCATGTCTCAGTCAATTTTGTTTGAATCGATTTGAAATTTGAATAACCTAATCTCAGACTAGTGATTTTCAACGTCTAGTTAGAATATTTCGTATGTACGAAGTTGGTTTCAAAAATTTGTGTGTGTTTTTTATTTAAATGTTGGTACACATGTTCACACAAAATAAAAGGGTTGGGTACAAAATCCCGCATTACAAAATCCCGAATTTCAAGATCCAGCATTACCATATCCCACAAAAAAGCAAATTAATTTGAATTTAAAAAGACTGTTAAAAATTATTATTATTATATTATTATAATTTCCGGGTTGTTTAACGAATAATATACAGATAAACAATTAACATAAAACAAACGAAATTTATAAACAGCAAAATACAAACAATATAGCAACACCTTTTGAATCACATGGTGGTTCGTGGTATAGTACCTTGTAAAGCTTCTGATTTCGATTTTCATATCGAGCATGCATTTTTCCATTTTATGTCATATTTGTTTGCTCTGTTTGGTGAGCAATTTTTTTTTCTAATTTGTAATGCGGGATTTTGAAATTAGGGATTTTGTAATGCGGAATTATGTAATGCGGAATTTTGTAATGCGGGATTTTTATACGCTCCCAAAATAAAATAAGGTCTTCCAACTTAAAATGTTGACTGTGGCTTATAAGTGGTGCAAACTCTTGACAGAAGGCAGAGAAAATATTACAGACGATGCCCGACACAGCTTGTCAACAACCGATAGAAACGTTGAAACAGTAAAAAAAAATGTTATGTCGAATCACTATTAGAAAAGTTGCTCAGAATGTTGGCATATCAGGCCATGCCATTTTTTTCTAAATTCCTAAATTTTGACCAAAAGTACAGTTGCATGAGCAGAAGCTATTAAATGACGACGATAGAGGTATTTCGCCTATTTCGAACTTTTTATGCACATACAAATTCACACACTCTACCACACCAGAATTTGACAGTTCGACGAGTGCATTATCTGGATTATGATGATGAATTTGGAAGGTGAAAAAATTGATACAAGATACCAACATATAAGATCTCTTGACATAATCTGCTTTCGTATTATTGAGAGTGCGAATAAGCAGCAAAGTTTATATGAAGATGGAGATCTGATGAGATATCAGAATAAGTAGTCATGAGCGGTTACGCTGAAATCACTAAGCTAAGAATTGAATTGAAGCAAATCTCATGCTCACGGCGACCAAGATTGACAGCAGACTCCACTCAAAGAAATATATATAAGAGATTAGAACACAATGCAAGACGAATGATTCAGTAATATAATACATACATTATCATCTTTATTATATAATATATACGACAGTCCACCTACAGCAATAATTCTTGTGGAACCATTTTAGGCTACTGAGAATCTATTTTTATTTAATACTAAATGGTTGTAGGGATGCTGAGTACTTGCGACACATTTAGGCAAAAGACCGATTTAGTATTTGTTCCATATTTTTACAAAAGCAACATCAATAATATTTATTTGTATTTATACCGCTAAGGTTTAGTTTGATAGCAATAATATCAATATTATTTTTATATTATTATTTTACATTCATATACAAATTACAATCGATTTAAAACGGAAAACGAAAACAAGAGTCTGTTGTTTGTGTAACAGAGAAACGCATACAGTATTATTCGGACACACGCAAAAATATAAAAAATATACTTTTAAATCAATGTTTAAAAAAATATTTCACGTTTCCTTCTATAAAAACCAAATTTCCAAAACCATAAGAAGAAAATCAACCCCAAACCATAACAGAACCGCCACCATGCTTCACTGTCGGCCTTAAATTTTGAATTTTCAATTCTTCATTTGGTTTTCTCCATACATACATTAACCCTGCCATCTCTTCCAAAAATGTTAAATTGGCTTTCGTCCGAAAAAATCACTCCGCCCAAAAAGAAATCATCTTTGGTTTGTTGCAGTTTTGCAAAGTTTATTCTTATTTTCTTATTTATGTTATTAACCAACGGCCTTTTCCTGGCTATTCGTCCATTGTATCCACATTATCGAATAGCTCTTTGTTTTCGAACGTTTTCGACGTTTCCATTAACCACCTCAAGCTCAGTTTTAATTATTGGTGCACTTATTCTCGGATTCTCTTTTACTTTGCACACATCATTAAGAAGTTTTTTGTGACCTTTTTGAGGTATTGAGTCAATCCTATCTTCGACATTTTTGCATGTGTCCGAATATTAACAGAAGCAAACTCAAAACTGTGACAATTACAAATTTTCAAATATACATTTGATCCAACAATTCTTCTAAAACTTCTATTAAACCGGCATCGGATTGAAAGATATTTGTATCCAAAATTCTGATTTCTGTCTTAATAAACTTGCAAATAGTATAAGTATTTTTTGAGGATGCAGCAAATCTCCTCTAGATTTAATATTAATAAGTTTACCATACATAACATTCACTGCATATTAGTTTTGCCTTAACTCGCCTTTCTACAAATCCAGCTATATAAATGACGACATCAGTAACATACTCAGAGAGATTTAATAAATGTTCTTCCTCTATTTCGTCTGATACTTCATCTGGTACTTCATCACCTTCTTTGCTGGTTAATTTGTTCAATACATACGTTTCGTTTATTTATTTTATCTCGAATTGGTATTAACTGTGTATTGTCTATATTTTGGCAATTAGCATTCAGAGAACTTTTTATTTCGGCTCTGGTAAACAGCAATCAACCACTGTCTGGAAGGTGGGAAAGTATTTGTAATGCTTTTTGCAGCAGTGGGGAAGAAGTCGTCGGTGCACGGCACCGCAGACGGGAACACTGGGTTTCAGACGAGTCCTGGCGTCTCATTATAGAGCGTCG
>JANSTU010030587.1:0-12100 GCA_027564075.1 Bolitophila hybrida
TATTGCTGTGCTAAGTGGAAGTACACCGAGACCAGCGAGTACGAAATCGGACGATATGCTCAAAAATTAAGGCATCTGGTGCTGGAGCTGTTGAACTGCCGATGTACAAACACGCAGAAAAGAAGAGAATGTACGATGACATCAATATAAAGCGACCGCTTATATTTATTATTATTATAATATATAATACATTTTATATTTTTATATACTATTTTAGAGTAATAACAAATGTGGTAACACCACAAAGCTGCCTACTGCGGCCGATCTACCCACCTAAAAATATTTGGCGTTTAGCTCAAAAAGCAGTAACACCGGAACAACAAATTGCTGAAGATATCAGCAAAATGTCTGCCGTTTTAACAAACCGGCGGAATTATAAATATGCTGCATTTGGTAGCTATATTTCTAATTTATTAAGGCGTTTTGATGACGACAAATTTGATAGGGCAGAATTAGATATAATAACTTATATAAAAGATAAATAAATATATTATATTATTAAACTAAATTATTATGTATACACACTGTTGCACATGTAATTTTGTCGGCCGTTTCTAGTTTTGAATTTATAGGTCGCACAAAAATCCTCCACCTGCTCAAAAGTATTCCAAAATAGTTTTCAATAACTCATCTTACTCTAACTCAAACGGCAATTGAAAACGCTTATGGAAATAGGGACTTTAACAGTAGCTCTTCTAGGATATGGTGTTTACATGTATGGCTTAAGAGCGAATGCCTCATCGCCGACAAAAAAATAAGGCAACTCTGGACCTTCTGGGCAAATTTCCCGTTGTGGCAATCCGAGTGTACGATTGATTATGCATTTTCCTATTTCCGAGCACCGTAATACCCCACCATCGCTCTGGCGTCCTTCGGAACCAACATCTATCATAGTAAAGCAGTATTCATGATCGCAAGTAGCCAACAGCACAATAGAAACAAAATTTTTGTGTATTAAAACTCCGAACCAGTTTTTAGAGGTGCCTATAAATATATAAAATTATGAAATAAACAATATATTTTTTTAAAAAATTAAATACAATTATGCTGACGTGTTTTCCATCAATTGCACCACAACAAGTGAGAAAATTCCACAAATCTCCGAATCCACATGTCTCGCCACTCTTTCTCGACGGGCTTTTTTTAATTAAACGGTTTTTAAAGTATTCCAAATAGCTTCAACTGTCTGGCAATAATTAGGGAAGTAGTGAACCTACCGACCCGGACATTATAAAACATCTCATCTACTAACTCCTGAGGCCAAATATCTAGAAACATTCACAATACACATTACAATATTGTCAAATATTACATAATATTTAAATTTTTATTATTATTTTTACATACCGAGGTGTAAGAGATAGCTTTGTGGATTTCGATATAGGAACTCTTGACCAATACAGTTTTAGTAAAGACGGACAAACCATAATTAAAAGTTTTTTCTTTGAATATTGGATTTAGCCAATATTTCCTTTTAGCCTTGATTGAAACTGGAACCTCGTCTGGACTACCACACGTATTCTTTTTTACATTAAAAAAAACTCCGGAGCTTTTATAGTTTTAATAAAATAATTGTATCATCCTCTTCGTTTTCCATTTTGTATGTTGTATGTTGTATGTTGATTTTTATTTGTTTAATATTTACTAACAAAAAAGGTAAGTAAATAGCCAACCAACACCTACAGTTTTAATGTTAAATCAACATACACATTCAAACAAAATCGACGTAAATTTCTGGAAAGCTGTCATTATAACCAAAAGCTAACTATACGTTAATTGTGCGATACGTTTGAATGTATTTGTACATTCCTTTTTGCGTATGTTCGATTTGGCCAACTTAACGTATAATAATAGATGGCGCATTGTTTAGATTGATACTTCATAAGCAATTCGTGTTTTTTTTTTGTGTGAGCCATTTTAATGAAAATATGTCTTTAATAAATTCATTATTATAAATACTCTTTAAAATCAATATAATTTATATTTATTATCTATTATGAATTTATTTTTATATGAATACTGCAGATGTTAAGATTTAAAAAAAAATGATAAGCACATTTGAAAGAGCTCGTATTATACATAATAAAATACAAATTTAAAAATATTTTTTTGCAAATAAACTCTTTGCGCATATCGGCAGAGAGTTCACACATCATAATTCGTACGAACATGACGCTGATAGTACTCTGTCGATAACGCTAGCGACTAGACTAGTTTATTAGTTTATAAACAAGTTACTTAAATACTGGGCTGAAGTACTATACAATTAACCCCCCGATTTAGTTTAACCCTCTCGTCCCCACTCTTTACACACAAAGGCAAAACATGATCATTTTGACCATATTTCCCTTAAAGGGTAAGGGAACTTCAAGTAAATCGAATCAAAACTGATAAAGATATGAGCCTTAGCGTATCCGTTGAACATTCACTTAGCGACTTGTATATATAATATATTATATATATATAT
The DNA here is from genome assembly GCA_027564075.1 of Bolitophila hybrida. Classification (NCBI taxonomy): domain Eukaryota; kingdom Metazoa; phylum Arthropoda; class Insecta; order Diptera; family Mycetophilidae; genus Bolitophila; species Bolitophila hybrida. The sequence continues at coordinate 2,468 of JANSTU010030587.1, forward strand.
TACATATATTGAAAATGATCAATTTCACAATAACTATTAGGCAGATTTTACCAACTTCAAAATTACGCCAAAAATTTAAAATTCGAAAATAAAGTAAAATCTCTGCAGTGTTACCTCGAAAAACATCTCGTCTGATGAATGCCGTTGGAATTTTTGGTTTCAGATGATCCTCCTTCGAGAAATCGTGTGCACGGCAAATCCATTTTTTCGAGACGCCTCCGGAGATTCCCTGCCATTTGAATAATATTATTAATTATTTTTTCCATAAAAAATTAACAGAATATTCTTGAAATGTACCACAATTATGTAGAAAAAGATTTAATAGATTACCGCTATTTATATCACCTCGAAAAATCCTTAAAAATATTAATTTTTTAACTGAAATTACCCTATCCCGCTCTTAAGGGTAGTCCGATTTTATTTATATTTTTTCATTGGTACCTCTCCCTCACCTCACCTGACTTTTACCGTTTTAAAAAAAATACTCTCACCTCTAAGGGTTTCATTTAGCGACAAATAATTTTTCTGTTGTTGGGGTCAAAAAACGGCTCCAAAAAGGGGGCGAACTTTTTTTGCGTTTGCGTTCTCATGTAGATTCCCCAAATAAAAATACCTCAGACGCCATCGCTATTTATTTATTAAAATATCACACACTGAACCCATCCAAAATATATACTGCTATACATTCGCTGATTTAAACAAGCTTCTCAGTCCTCATGCTCATATAATAAAAAAATAGCATATAATTCCCAATTATTACATATATGCTCAACGAGAGTCTTATATACACAAACACACACATACACATAAAATATAAGTACACATTTATCCAATTTTACGGTGGATAACTGGTTTCACGAAAGCACAATGCTAAATCGACAAATTCTTATTATGCCCGAGACAGGCGCAACGTACACACATATACATACATAAAAAGGGAATACTCTATAACAAAAAACACCAACACCAACAACAACAGCCGCAAAAGGAAAGCAAAAACACCTTCGAGATGTATATAGAAATATATATTATGCAGCTCTAAAGTCTAAAGTACATAGCACAGAGAGTAACAACATCGCCATAACACAATAATAAACAAGTTGATTTATTCCGTAATAATCCCCCAATATTGAATTGAATTTTTTTCACTCGACTCGAGCACGCTCGCGCCTATCCATCTTATGCGTTGCGTATACACATATTTTATCCACAAACAAGTTTGATGCCCATGTGCTCGCTTACAACGCGCCGCTCTGCGTTCAACGTATGTATACAGTTGCGCAATCCACTAGCCAATGAACGAGGCATTGCGTTCGTGAGTCTCCGCCCAATCGACGTATACGCTAACCAGAACCATTGCGTTGCGCGCCAATTGGAATTGCAGCCGTATTCGACAGATCGGGCAACCGGAACCGCGGTGGATGCGCGCGCAGACCTCGTTACCACGCCTCGTATTTACGCAAAGGTATAATTCTGGATTTCAACACCTCTCTCGTTATGATATAACAGTCCATAACAAACAATTGAACAAATCGGTCTGCGCGCGCGGCCGTTTTCCCAATTGCGCTAATATTTGTTTTTGCGCGCTCGAACTGCGATCCAGTGAACCGAGATTGTGCAGAGTGTATTATGTGCATATGAGTGTGTGTGTGTGTTCTTGAATCTTGACCTTATACTATGACAATGTTTGAAAGCTAGAGCTTTTCACGTGCAGTAGACCACAATCAACGGTCCTGGAACTATGCCACGTCCTTCGCGAGAGTCGTACGGTGACCAGAAACCACCATATTCGTATATCTCGTTGACCGCGATGGCCATCTGGAGTTCACCAGAGAAAATGTTGCCTCTAAGTGAAATCTACCGATTCATCACAGACCGATTTCCGTACTACCGAAAAAACACACAACGCTGGCAGAACTCGTTGCGTCACAATCTCAGCTTTAATGATTGCTTTATTAAAGTACCCCGTCGTCCTGATCGTCCTGGCAAGGGTGCCTATTGGGCTTTGCATCCACAAGCTTTCGATATGTTTGAAAACGGCAGCCTCTTGCGACGTCGTAAACGTTTCAAACTGCACAAGTCCGATAAGGACATCCTTAACGAAGAACTTGCTGCGCTGGCCAATCTGAACCGTTTCTTCTTCTCATCAAATCCCCAGGGTGGAGGTGAATGTAATACAATGGACGGCGCTGGTGCGGATACACTTTCCGATGGATCACCAATTCGGATAAATTCCCCAGTGCAACCTTGCAGTCCATCTCCGGTTACTGCCAGCGAAGGTGTCACAACGCTTAATTACACTTCTGAGCCACAGGTAAGGCCGAAGCGTTCATTTACCATTGAAAGTCTTATCACACCGGACGGTCGAGACAAGAGTAACCGTAAACCGGAAACACCTGCCCAACCGAAGCCAAAGCATGCCACCACTGCCCGTGCACATCGACCTTATCCTATGCATCCGGCTCCACCGTTACCAGTAGTACAACATCAGCAGCCATTGCCTTCGTTCCATCTTCAGTATCCTCATCCACATCCTGCGCTAAACTACGACTTGTCCATGCATCCGGCTCTGCTGATGATGAGCGGTGCCACAAATGTTGGTGTCCTTCCTCCAATGCAGCCCACCTATTTTGGCCAGGTCATGTATCCGGCGATCGGTGGAATGCAGCAGCATATATCCGATCAGAATCGACTGCGATCAGCATGATCAGACAAAGCACAAGCTCATCGGTATGATTTGTGGACAATTTGATTTAAATTTAATATCTAATATTATGTGTCTAGAGAATGAAGAGCGATCTAAACTATTTTTTTTTTTATACGAAAATTGAGGATAAGAACAAGTATTTTATGTTAGGGATTTTCGATTTTTCAATGAAAAATTATTTATAATTATTCTGGCTATTATTATATAAAAAGGAGGGAGATTTTAAAAATACATCCGTTTCCGATGGTTAAAATTTAACAGTAATTATATTTTTCATTTTATATCTTTTTTGAAATTTCTAAGGAACCACTTAAAAAATTTAATTCCATAAAGTGAATTGATGAAACCAATATTTCCTAAAATATGAACAAAGATTTTTTAATTTTATTTAATATTTTTATTTTTTTAAGAATACAAACTTGCCAGCCGTTGATTCAGATGTAAATACACAATGGAAGAAACGATAAACCCAGAATTTCGGTGCAAAATTAAATTGTCACCTTTCGAAAAAGAGGTTTTTAGTTATTGGTATTAAAAAAATACCCAAAATACAAAAAAAAAAATGAAATTATATCTCAGAAATTTTAGAAATTTTCAACATTTTCAACAAAATCCATTCCTACATATAATATTATTTGAATTAATTCTAATGCTGTCCCCAAATTATATTCAATAAGGATCAAAAAAATATTCACTGATATTTTATTGCACAATATTTTTATAGACGTGCAACACACTTAAAGGCTGTTTTTCATTAATTTAATGTAATTAAATGATGTACAATAATAATATAAATTATAATTATTATAAATAATATTAAATTAATTGTGTTATATTTATGTGACTAAATCTAATATTTCTAACTGTGTACAAATTTGATTTCGATTTCTTATTCTGGTGGCGATGTATATTTTATAAGTAATTTCTCGCATTTTCGCATTATATTTCAATAAAAATTAAAATTACATACAAAAAGGTTATTATATTAAAAAAACCTTAAAAAATATTAAATAAAAAATATTGTAACCAGAATAAGAAGATAGCTGAAATAATATAATCCTCTGAAACTAGATTTGTGGTAAACTTTGATTGACTATACCTTATATGTTATCATATAAACAAAATATGACATACTTTAACAAATTTAATACTAATTATAAGTACATACTAAATGTTCAATTTATACTCTGCATATAAACTTTAATGTAGACTATTTACATAACAAACTATATATTTAAACATTAGTGTAAAAATCCGATCGAAAAGGAGGAGCGGTTGTGCCAATTAAAACGTGCGTCTCTAATAAATGCAAGAACTTTAAATAACAATTAAATAACAACTAAATCAATATTTTTTATGAGAATCATCGAAGTCAAGCACTGATTATTTACTTTGAATGTTTTTATCATCATCACATTCTTTATTTATTCGAAATAACGTAGATTATCTGGTTCTAGATAGTCTAGAATCTAGGTAATAACAAGTTGTATTAATAATACTTAATTATATGTAACATAGCTTACGCATTTATATGTGATTGTTGTTCTTAAGCTTCATTACGTATTTAAGCCACTTATTTAGTCGTAAGCTCGGTCGTATGTATACTGTAAAATGTCCTATATTATTAACCTAGGGAATTTTAGTTTAGAGAAAATCTATATACATATTTATATTAATTAAAAAATATATAAATCGATATAAAATTAAATATACACAACTATATAAAATACGTTATTGTTTCTAATATTAATAAATTTCAGATTGAAATATGAATTTATAGCACGTTTTATTGTTTTTTTATGTTATAGAATTTTATAACATATATAAGACCAGTGGGCGCTCTTGAGATTTTTATAAATTTGACGGCATATATTTTTCTATTTTTACAATCAGATTATTTAAATTTAAAAAGTGAAATCCCATTTTTTCTTTTTTTTTGGGTCTTTAGAAACAAAATCTGGAAGTTTAAATAAGAAAAAGGGGAAAATATTCACAGAATTTAATATACATGTACTTTGTTCCATATTTTTTAATATTATATTTTAAATTGTACATTTTTTTTTTAATTTTCTCCATTTTTCCGAAATTTGATTTGCTTTCATTATTTTAACTCGGATTTTTAGAAAGAAAGAAAATAGGATTGAAAAAAAAATATTTTAATACATTTGCATCATTATAATACATTTTTAATTCTCCTGTCCTAAACCTCATACTTCGGCAAAAGAAGGAGACTTTTTGATGATAATAAACAAATAATAGAATGACAAAATAATTACATTACATCAGACAAAAAATATAATTATTATTATAAATGACAGTTTTATTTATTTAATTAAATGTACATAACAATAAGTAAATAACTATATAATCATATAATGTACACTGGTAGTAAATTTATGGAGGAAAATTATACAATAATTTAATTTTAATTTTAATTGAATTATTACATATAAAACTTAACTAAAACTTAAACTTAACTTATTTTATAAAAAACCAAATCGTCCATAGAAGGGGTTTTGCGGGTTTTTCAGCTAATTTTTTTTTTTTTTTAAATTGTTCAATAATACAACTTGTTAGGAATATCTTGGACACTCCGTGCGCGACGCAAGTATACACCGAGGCAGCTGATTATTGTTTCTAACACGATAACGATCCGTTGTCAAGTGACGTGTCAGCAGCTATTAGGCGGATATATGAAGAACTTCATAAGGATGATCTTTTGAACGATTTCTCATCGGCTATACGAAAACTAATAATGAAAGTTTGAACCAGCTTATTTGGAAAATGACTCCAAACTCATTCCAGCTGTTTCAAAATGGTCGAAATAGCCGTTTTTTCGCATAGCAGCGATATTGATGTTCATATCATGAATGAGAAATTGCGACCGCACAGCTATGAATATGCCCAAAATGAAGATAGCGATCGAATTCTTTTGGTAGAGAAAACAGCGCAGGCTGTTATTTTAAAAGCCAGTATATGTCAAAATTTAGTGCCAGAAATTACATCTTTTGCACAAAAAGTACTTAAAAATTCAATTTTCAATTAAAAAAATTACTTACACTAGCTACACTCACATTATAAAAGAAATATGTTGTTTTTTTTTGATTTCAGATAAAAATTGACAGAGTTACAATGCCTACCGTGAAATTACTTTTTAAGTAGCGTCCACTGCAGCCAGAGTTTTAAATATATTTTGACAAAATATTCTAAGATACTGTTCGATGGGTGTATTTGTATATGCAATTTATTACTACAATCACAGGAAACATATAGTATCTTCAAAATAAAATCCAGAAAATGTTCCTTTCTTTGGTCTACAAAACCCGCTTAAACCTTTTAAGTTTAAGTTCGCTAAGATTGCTAAATCTAAGTTTTTCGAATTTTAGATTAAATTAACTTGTTTAATGATCATGTAATGTTATTAATATTACCTAGTTAAAACCGTTCAAACAAGTAATTAATAACCAGCTAAGTAGCAAAACTTGAAAAAATAAATTCGTCTTTAAGTTAGTTAATATGTCCATTATGATAGACGTTATTAAAAGCTTTCGTAAATAAGGAAACTTGCATGTCATCAGACATTTTCAAAATACCCGTTATTTTCTTATTCTTAGCTCTAAAACCGGATTGATGTTCCGTAGACTATATAAGAAGGTGTTAACACATGCGTAGAATTATTAGTAAAATGGTCATTCAGATCACAAGAAGAGAAAGGGCAAACAGACTGCGATTTGACTATTATTGTAATCTCTTTGATATTCCGGCAGAGTTTACAAGGCAATTGGTTAGAAAGCAAGGTTAATAGTATGAATATTTTCGTTTCCATTTCATCGCATGTACAGTGATTTGTTTATACAAAAACAATATTTTATAACCGGACGATAACCATAAATTCAGTAAAATTTACAAATAATTCCAAAAGGAATATTGAAACATTTTGAAACTGGAGCACAACTAGCAGTTTATGAGACAAATGTTGTATAAATTGGCGTGTTTTTATCCCATGTACAGTTACTTCCAATAGAATGTAAATACAAACGCATGTTTATTAAATCAATATACAAAGTGACCTTTTAATTATTATTATATATATTTTTTGTCATATTTTAATTAACCTTTCGAGCAATCCGTCCATGTTTATTTGATTCATATAGCCGAATCGTTTGTACTGACACTTTTGCCCTCAGATATATGTTTTTGACGGATTTTTGGAGCGGATAATGACTTTGGAATTAGACTGAATACGAATGTTGATTCGTTGAGTTATATTCCTAGGACGACCAGTTTGGCCAGTATAAGAAAGACGACCCTCTTCTTTAAATTCTTTAAATACGGAAGCAGGATTTTTACTCACAATTAAGGCAATGTGTTTGTATGTTTGCCCTGCATTATGTAGATTGACTATATAACAGTAATTTTTTTTTTTTTTGTGTTGCACGCTGAGTGTTATTTATCTGCGACTTGAATGACTTCGTCTTTGTGTGGCATTACCTTTTTTTTAAATATTTTGTATATGTTCGCCGTTCTACTGATTTAATGATAAAAATAACTCTTTTTTTATTTTTTAAATAAAAAATCCTGTACAATTTTTTTTTTTTAGATTATTTTTCAACGAAAATTTATCCTAAGGACTATCGTAAATATTTTTGTACACATATTGGTATTAATTCAGTTGTTCATACTGCGAACTTTGCAGTATTATATTATATTTTGTCTTTCACGGCGTAGTCGCTCATCCCGCGGACTTGAGGATCTTAATTCCGCGGACAAACAAACAAAACTTTACGTTTCTTTTCTGACAGTCAAGAAGCACTGAAAGCTTTTGACACACACTGGTAAAAGAATGTCAGTCCACACTTGATCTTCTAGCCCTACAAAATTCAGTAGAGCTCTTCTGGAACGAAATCGGACCGGAACCTGCTTTGGGAATCTCCCGTTCTTACAAGTAAATTACCATACAGACACACATGAACAATCTTCATACACTGAAATGAGAGTCACTAGATACGTGTAGACAAGCTAAATCTATAATTAGTAAACCTATCAAAAGTGACTCTCTTTTTTTAATAAACACTGGCAAGCGTAAGCTTAAAAAAATGGTAAATATACTAATAGGTCATTGTTTTAGAAACCACCTCCACTAAATCCGAGCTTTATATTCGCCATTATGCAGATGTTGTAACATGGACATCGAAACACTGGAACACTTTCTCTGTCAGTGCCCAGTATACCAGGTAGAATTTTTCTCAATTTCAGTTATTAAAATTTTAACATAAAACAAACAGAACCGTTGTCATATGCTATGATAGCCAAGCCGCTTTAAAAATACTATCATTATATCGAAACGTATAAAACGGTCCAGGAATGTATTGACTTACTCCAAGAAGGGTACCATGTCATTCAATCATTTTTGATAATAAGGGAGACGACGAAATGTTAAGACAAACAACCAAACTTGTACAAACGTGCATGTGGGATGAATCTGCCAAATACCGACAATCTAAAAACTTCATCAGATGCCCAGAGAGTGAGGTAGCAAAATTCATCCTAAAAGGTAAAAAGGTATAGTCGACTTATGATCAGAACGCTGACCAGCTTTCTTACAGGTAATTGTCTCAACATACATATACAAATGATGAATGCCCAAACCTCTCAACAATAGGATCCTTTTTTGCTAAGAAAATATGTCCTCACTCAAACTTATAAACATTTTGGATTTAATAAAAAAATCGAATTGGTTTGATGAGAATGGCTAAGATACAGAAATTGATCGGAGGAGCACAATGGGTCCGATCTGTGACCTGCGTGCGTCTGCGTTCTTACTTACTTAGAACGTTACTCCATCAACTACTACTCCAACTTGGCACCCTTCGGCAACAATAACATCCTTCCTATGGATCAATTCATGAAAATACCCAGTCACCTATACATGTCATATTAAAACTCACGCCCCTTGGGTTGAGAGACAATAACCTAGACCACTGCTCAACCGCTACCATTTTTTTTATTTCATAAAATATAATAAAACAATAATTTGTCAACAAAATCTAGTCTATTGCTCCAAGTTTGGATAAAAGGTAGTGGATTGTCGAATTATGATTGTTAAATAAACACAAATTCAAAAAAAATGTATGTTACGATAAAGGATTTGTGAAGGACTATTGTAATATTCATGTACTTTATACATTTTCAACATTAAGCACATTACATATTATAACTTTAACAAAACTTTGCAGAAGTAAAACCGCAATTAACTTTATAACCTACTATTTATTCTTATATAAAATTGTTAACATAAAACTAATTATAGTTATTATAGAATATTACTAATTTCATTAAACTTACACCGTCAAACAGAGCATTTATTATATATTTTGTCTTCGTCACGTCTAATTGGCACAATGACAGGACGCGCACTCCAACTGCGGGAATTCTAAGTTGGTTGTTCCGTGGACACGAAACACCTCTACCAATATTTCTAGCAACTACACACATATTAATATATTTATATATGTATTTAAGTGCGGACGTCACAATTAAAGAAAATAAAAAAATACAGTAAAAATATGATGGTATGATTAAATGATTGTGATAAGAAGGCAATAAACAGAAGGGCTCTTATTATACTATATATGTGTATTGCGTAAGTATTTCAGGTATATGTTATTAAATTTATACACCTTCGTATATTAACCTAATTAATTAAAACGTCACTCAATTGTCAACGTCAAACACGCTGCTGCATTAACCACCAATTACACATCGTACTTGAATTGTCTATACTTGTATATACATGTATATATTTATATTATATATATACGAGTATATATACTATGTATTAAACACGAACTTATTACCTGTCTTCCGATATATGTTTATGAAATGAAAAATTCATCGTCCATTGTCTGTTAACGGGTGTAACATTC
>JANSTU010030598.1:0-12098 GCA_027564075.1 Bolitophila hybrida
TAATTATATAATAAAAAAATATTTATGAATAAAAAATAACCTAAGTTAGTAATGAATGACATTTTATTTTTTGTACATATTTACATTAAATTTAGATAATCTTTAGATAATAAAATTCAAGATAAAGAATCAAGTTCAAGTCGGTTTATAATTGTTGTCTTATTTAAATTGATGGCAGAAATTTTACATTTAACATTTGGTATCTACAATATTTCGAAGACAAATGATGATAATACTGGAAAACAAGGGGCACCATCAGGGTGTTTTAGATTTGAAAAACCTTTCCAAAATGTTTCTGGGCTTGGAATTTTATATAATTCGAACCTATTTTTAAAGTCTAAATTTCGGACTTCACGGTACTCTCCGTCAATTCCCCCGTAGTCTTTCAGAAAATTAGGAAACAACGGGTTCTTCGCTTTGATATAATCTATTCATTTTATTTATAAGCGGTAGAAAGTACTTAAGAAATAACAAGTACAGCTCGCAGCATTTACTGCGAACATATTTTTTTTAGGTTGATTGTAGAGCTCAATTAGTCGGTTTACAACTTGCTCTAAAGATAACCATCTCGTTTGGGTAGGATGTAGTATTTTTTTGGTTTATCTCCAAGTAGTACCATTATATTCGAAAACATTTACAGTTATATATATCCCTTGCCATAGATTCCACAGATGATGGCAGAGTTTCGCAAGCATATGATGCACATAACGAAAAGAATGTAAAATATATTTCATTACAAATATATTATCGAAATCAACTTTTAATAATTATGCAACTGAATGGTGTTTCCCAATCATATTGTTAGCACCGTCTGCAGCTAATCCAATTAAATTAGCTCTATAATTAATATTTTCTTCTTGAAATGCTTGAATTATAATATGGTATAAAGTATTAACATCTGCCGATATTACTTTTCGCAAACCAAATAAGTAATCTATTACTCTATAGTCGGCTAAAAAATATGTGTATTTGGCGGAGGGCGATTTTGATTATTTTGGAATGCCAAATATAATTATGCGCTGTGCATTTTGAATTTATAGGTAAACATTTTTTAATTTTTGCTTGGGTAAAACTATTTTTTTATTAATTTGGATTGCAAAATTAAATTATGCGGTGTGCGTTAAAATCGTAAAATCGTAAAATCGTAGCCCAAATATTTTAATTTCTGTGTACAGTTCGACCATAGCCATAGCCGAATGGGTTACCGCGTTGGCCCGGGTTATGCGAGGTCGCCGGTTTAATCCCGGCCGGCACACCGAAGTGTTTTTCGAGTGTAGCACTTTAAATCAGTAGGTTCATCTTGCTATTAATAGCCTATTTCTGAAAAAGGTTATTTTTTTGGAATAACGGAACATTAACGTTACCAATTACCATATACACACGAACCCTGTATAGAACAATAAGTGTATGATGGCGTTGGTGATTTACGATTTCGAATATAAAATAGCAGGATAGATGTAGGTGCATAGATATCTCAAATTTTTTTGCCTTGCAAAGTTATTAGAGTCGCTTAAGGTCAAAATTAAGACTCCTAAATATCTGGGATGTGTTGTTAGTAGTCAGTAGGTCCAATATGAGTATCACAGCACAAACAGCACATTATCATGACCTGACCAGTCGTGTGAACCTGTCATGGTCAATGAATCCGGTTTGCGGCATCACAAACTGGCCCTATGTCCAACAAGGGATTTCAAGATCCAATGAGATGTAAGTACTTTTTTATTGATTTAATTACATACAACATATGGCGTGTTTTATAAATAATAATCGAAAAATCTTTAAATTGTTATATGATGTGAGTTCGAACCGGTGTCAGCCATAATCTCCAGTAGAAGTATCTCCGAGGACGATTGTAAATTGTTTCAAACAATTTTGTGTATGCCTTGACAGTGTAAAAAACTTCCTTTTCACTGCATTTATCCAGGTTTCAAGAATAATTTCATCTTTCGGAATTCTAAAAAAAAAATAGAAAATAATTTTATAAATGTCTACTGCACATCATAACGTGCAACAGTGTCAGATATGTCTTTGAAACAAAAAACGAAGACATACACATTTACACAAACCACACACGCAATCACATGTTATTAAATTTGTCTGTTTCTAATGGATATCTGTCACTAGGGCCTATCTGTGGATGCCGCACGCAATTTTTCGAGTGTGCTACAATTGAAATGTCAAATAAAATCACAATAATCCGAGCAATCACCAATGAAAAGGGTTTTAAACTAAACACAATTCGAGTATTTCATGTTATTGTTATTGTAAAGGCATTTAGTGACAAAAGTACACACGATCGCATTGCACGAAATAATTTCATATTTTTGACCTTGAAATATTTTGCGTACAAATCGGTATTTACAAAAATTCACACCTCTACTTGAGAGAAATGTAACACACCGTTACATTCCTACAATTTGACAATTTTAGTTAATATTATTATTTGTCCACCTCCAGCCTCATCAAATAATGAATTTTTAAAAAACAAAATTTCAGCAAATTTCGAATATGATTCCCACACAGTAACAAAAATCAATCAGGGAACAGCCCGCTGCGTCAAGCCGGATTGAGCAGGCCGATACAGGCAGTTTTGCTAACATTTGAGTTTTACATGTTAATTACATATGATTCTAAAAAAAATTGAACAATGCTCAAATTTATTAATTATTGCACTACATATATCTGTAATTCTGTGAACCTATTCAGTGTGAGTCACAAGTGGCTCGGACTCACTTATCACTTCAAACATAAACAACCACCAGCGGGCCACATGTACTAACGGAGGCCGCACATATGCCACTCTTGACTAACCGTCAAAATAATTGCAAACACAAAATTAAACGCTTGTATTTATAAGAACATATACGCACACAGTCAAAAGTGTGCCCAGCACTGTCCGACAAAATCAAATCATTTTGGCGCTGTAGTCACTAAGTTCTGTGCGGGCGATACATGAGTTACGCAGTATATTTGACATGCATTTAAAAATGTCATTTTAACGCAATACAGTGCGCAGGCTAACTGAAATTAAGCAAACATCATCAACAAGTAATTTCATACAAATATACATAAATAATAATACATACATTTATATTTATACATTTTTTTTACGGTTTTATATAAAAACAAAGTATACAAATTAATGTATGTAAAAAAATAAATATATATGTATGCAATTTTACTTGATATTTTCTACGGTTTCTGTTTAAGTGTTCGTATTTTGAAGACCTTGCAAATATAAATTTATTATATATAATTATTATATATTATATCAATTCATATTAAAAACATATTTTGGTTACACATGGTGCCAATTATATCTGCAAATCATTCAGTTTTGATACCGACGAAACATTAAACATTAACATTAAACAATATATATTAAAAAGCAGTCACCATCTATTTTGTAGGTAGCCCATAATAGGTTTTGTAGCTCGAAGTAAATTATTTTTGAAATATTTTGACATTAGCAGGTTGTTTTCGATAAAGGGCGTCACTTATCGTTATTTTCAAACTCACAGAAAAATAATAATCGTCAAAGATATATGTTAGCGTTCAAGTAAATCTTATTGTTGTTTTGAATTATATTATTATGACGACTATATTAAACATAACAAAACTAAGCTTCTATATAGTATTATTATAGTTCTTCGTTCTGTGGTACATAAAGAAAGTATAAATTGACAATTAGTTGATATATTGGCTTAATTTTTTTAGTATTATCTTTGAATATCCCGTACGAACTCGGCGGCAAAGGATTCAAACAAACGTGTAATACGCATGTCGGATGCGGATTTTATCGAATGGGTTAACATAAATCGGCTTGATAACAATGATAACAATTTGTAAATGTCAATTTTATTTTTTCAATAATTTTTTTTTGTAATTATGCGTATTAACCGCATTATTACATATGCATAGAAGGTTTTATCGATTGATTGATTCGAATTTGCATTTATTTTCATCATCAAAAAATTGTGTTTCTTTTTTATGTATTAAGAAGATTAACTGTAGGACTAAAATATCATCGTATTTATTTGTGTTGTAATGTTGTTATTAGAGCAATTTGATAATAAGACACTTGATCAGTTTAAGATAGCATTTTGCGGAGGAATTGCTGGAGCTGTAACTCGTGGACTAGCACAACCGTTAGATGTATTAAAAATTCGTTTTCAACTCCAAGTAGAACCCCTAAAAAAATCAGAAAATTCTTTATTGAATTCGAAATACACTTCAATTCATCAAGCTTTTAGAGTCATTCTTAAAGAAGAAGGTATTACTGCATTTTGGAAAGGTCATGTAGCTGCTCAGGCTCTAAGCATCGTTTTTGGTGTGACACAGTTTTGGAGCTACGAAAAGTTCAAAGCCAAAGCGATAGACCTTGGATTTGGAAAGGAGGGTATGGTCTTAACGAATTTCGTATGTGGAGGTTTGTCTGGCGGTTTGGCAACTGTTGTGGCTATTCCATTTGACGTAATAAGAACTCGTCTAGTAGCCCAAGACCATCTTCGTGGTTATCCAAATACATGCAGAGCATTTGTCATTATAGCGAGAAAAGAGCGACTAGTTGGACTATATCGAGGATTTGTGCCAGCCTTGCTGCAGGTTGCGCCTATGACGGCCACAAAGTTTATGTTTTACAACTTATTCTGTTCGACTACAGTTGATGTTTTTGGATTAGAATCTAAAAGGTATTTATATTTAAATAAATATATATATTTTAAAATATAATTTTGTAATTAATACTATTTTATATACAAGTAAAATACCTGCAGTGGTATCGCTGGCAAATGGAGCAGTTGCAGGAATCATATCTAAAACAGTAGTATATCCCCTGGACCTTGCAAAGAAAAGAATTCAAATTCAGGGTTTTGCCGAGTATAGACAAAATTTTGGAAAGAATTTTGTTTGCTCTGGAACTATGAACTGCATGCGCACTACAGTGAAACAAGAAGGAATTCTAGGTTGGTTATATTGTAACACTGACAACACTAACATTGTAATTCTTTTGTAAATCCTTATAGGTCTATACAAAGGAATGGCGCCGAGTATATGGAAAGCTGCCTTTACTTCTGCAATAACATTTTTCGTATACGATAATTTGATTAAACTGATTTTATGAAACATCAGATATAAGATAAGGTTTGTTTAGTTTATTAATAAGCACATTTATATATTTTGAATACATTTATTACATAGGATATATTTCTATTTAATTACTTTAATAATACAATTACATGTCGGTCGGTTGCCAGTTGAGATTCGAGCTGTTGGCAACTGATTCCCTGACTGCAGCAAATCTCATCTAGGGATTTTAGTCCGTTATAGTAATATGGTTGAAAGTTGGCGAATTGAGTTGTTCTACTGGTTGCACGTTCACCCCTTGGCAATGGTCGACTACATCGTACTTGTTGGGTAGGGTGGACGGGATCAAAATGAGTTGATGTCAAGCTTGTAGACTGACCCCTGGCGTGAACATCTTCATCATCATCAATAAATAAATTTCGACTGACTGTAATTGGGTATTTATCCACTCTGCGTATAAGACCTTCAAGTAATCCAAACATTACCATTTGCTTTTCGTTAATATTTAAAGCAGCCGGATTAAAGCGAACACAAAGTTCACCAAACGTAGCGCCATGAGCCATTGATGCGAACATTCGAAATACGTCTCGAACCGAAGCCTGTTGACGATCTAAATTCGAATTAAATTAAAAAATATTTAAGATTTCTAGGCTGCTTGAAAATACTTGACTTTGAGCACTTTTTAATACAACTAGCTTGCAATATATTGCACTTGGCCAATTGAGATAGTTTTGGAGTTGGTCTGTAGACATTACTATATTGAAATACAGGTACAATTATGGCCACGCCTAACATTACTAAGTGTTTTATACAGTCAAGCACAAGCGCTAACGCGACATCAGCCATTGTCGCTATGCGATCTATGTGGTTAAATCCGTTTACATATGGTATTATCTGTAAAGTATACGAATTGAACTAACTTAAGGAAATATATAAGTTATGAATTTAGAAGATATGATAATATTCATGGAACTTATTTTCGATTTACCGTTTAATATAAAATAAATATATCATTTATATTTAATACTCAGATCTATTGCCATACTTATTTTTGAACTAACCCTTAAAGTTGTCAGGTCCCATTGAGTGTGAATGTATTTGTAAAATTCATTATTTAACACAGCGGCACCGTGTGGCATCACAACAGGGACTTCTCGGTAGTGTGGCACAACACATAGGGGAATTGTGGTGCTTCCCTCTGACAATAAATAAAACACAAACAAATGAAATTCAGATCTAACGCATCAATAATTTGTGTATTACCTTGTAGCATACACATTTTCATCTTGTTTATATCATGTCTAATTTGCGTTAAAAGATTTGTTAAACGATTTATTTTGGCAACATCATTGGCCTGAGAAAGAAGTTTTGTGGACAATTCCATGGATAGCTACAAATAAAAAAATAAATGATTAAAATGATTAGAAATAAAATTACGATTTATTTCGACGCTCAAAAGTTTAAATCTCCTGTTCTGTACTAAAAAATACAGGATAATAGATATATATCTATTATCCTTATAAACAAACACATGATTTAGCGTTTCAGTCAAATGGTCATAACTTTAAAACGGAAAAAAAACTTTATTTAACTACCACCTAGACAGGATCCAAAAGAGATTTTATGAATTTTGTTTGGATTATTATTTTTTATCTTTTTTGGTCTGAAACTTGGTAATTTTTAAATCTAAAAAGCTGCTAATCCGACTGCTGCCTTGTATCACCCATACTTTTTCAAATTTGGTCGTAGTGGACAATTTTTCACGAAATGAGCCAAAGAATACGCATGTACAGTTTTTTGAATAAGGTTTTTAAAACATGATGATTCTTGACTATATGCTCCCAAGTTTTTATTTATTAAATCGTTCAAAACATCTTTTCCGAAGATTGTTTCATCGTATCTATACTTCCGAGAAGAAATTATATTAACTCGTAGTATCCTTTTATCCCTTGTGAGTTAGTGTGCAATGGCACAAAGATTAATTTGCCATTACGGGTTCACACGACTAGCCAGGTCATGCTTATAATCGATCTTTAGAAATACGGTATTAATAGCAAGAGAAACCTACTGATTTAATGTGCTACATTCAAAAAACACTTTGGTCTGCCGCGAATCGAACCGGGGACCTCCCATCTGCCAGCCAACGAGTTAACCAACTCGGCCGAGGCGTTGGTAAATTATATGGGAGTATTCATTAAACAACCGATGGATCTAAACTGGATTCTAGAGCTGGTGCTGTTGTATTTTACTTACAAAATTAAATCGTTACAGAAGCGTTATCGTTAGAAGCATATGCTCTGATATCCAGACAGTTATAACTCCTCGTACGGAAGTTAGATGCATTTGCTAAAAAAATAAACACATTCATGAGTATGATAAAGGTAAATATGCTAAGTCACCTATCAGATATATTTAAATAAGAAATAATATTTTTGCCGTTGTCGTTTAGGCGTTTTGCCGAATAGGCCGATTAGCCGACTGTCGTTTAGCCAAATGCCCTAAGACTTGGTCAATTTATCAAATTTTAATAAAATAAATAAATAATGTCGAAGAATAGTTTTTTTTTCGGGCCCCGAGAACTTTGAAATAAAAAAAACACCCACAAATAATTATTGGAAAGATACTAAATATTGTGCTATTAATGCTTATTAACGAAACGTAGTCGAGTTGTCAAACGTATGCCGCCTATAACGTTGCGAATATTCTCTTCCAAGTGTTCAATCGGCTCGGACTTGTCTACGTAGACAAGGGATTTCACATATAAAATAATCCAGCGGTGTCAAATCACATGAACACGGAGGCAAATTCACTAAACCATTTCTTGAATTTATGCAAACCTATTTAATCAAAAAAATCGCTAAAGTGTATTCGACGGTGAAGTTAGCCATCAACAAGAAGCTCATTTAGAGGCAATTAAGATAATTAAAGACGCGATCTTGCTGCTTGAATTCATGAACAACTGGATCTTATATGGACGTACGCCAAGATCTTAGCTCATTAGCCGTGAGTCTATTCATGGTGAAATGGCAAACCTTACTGAGTAGAAAACATCCTTTATTAAGGGCTTACAGAGGTCAAAAATGTTTACAGAGATATGATTTTGAATACTAGAGTAAGCAGGATGACGAAAAAAATGGAAAATGCTCATCCTATAAACGTATAAATGTATGTAAAACTTAAAACCCGTATTTCTCGAAATATTGTTTTCAAAGTCGGTGTCCATCAGAACTCAGCGAATATGCAACCGATCGATTTCAACTTTTGCACACACTTTCTACACATATATAGCGAGGCCCTATCATTCTTATTTCCAATTTTGTTTTTTCGATTTTATTTTCGACGTTTATTGCTGGAAAACACTATTTTGGGGATCGTTTTTGGCCTCGCTAAACATGTCCAGCAATGAAATCTTTTTGATTTTTCCTTTGGAATATTATTACTACAAACATTTTACTTCAAAATACACGATTGCGTAAATTTAAATGTAAATGTAGTTTTTCACTCAACAGACCTCTGTAAGCCCTAAAATATTTTAATTTTATGAATTACACAAATTTAATAATTTTTCTAAATGTTATAGAATAAAAGTACATCACCCTTTAGAGTTAAATAAAAATAGAATGCTAACTTTAGTATTGTTAATATACTCGTAAAAATAATTAGACTGATCATTTTGTTTTATTGTTCTTATAAAATAAGCATATAGTTTTAAATCGAGCTACAGCTTCCTACAAGCGTAGACCAATGTGAAACGCAAAAGTATACTTATGCGTTTTGGTTACAACTAAATTAAACATAGATTAGAAGTGTATTAAAAAAATATTAGAATTGATACCCGACAAAGTTTTATAATAATCGGACAAGTACTTTTTCAGATAATTATTTATTTCCGATCTCCCATACATCCCAAACCACTGGATCAAAATGATGAACCTTATAGAAAAACTGAAATTCATTTCATAATGTGATATACACAAAATAATATCCATTCCCTAATGTGCATTTTAATTTCAAAATATTCAATACTTACCATGTACTCGGTTAGCTTCCGAACAACCGGTTCGTAAACAACCGTACGCGTTTTTCGGGAGAACACAAAGCAGAAATTGAAGTAAAATGCATTTCGAGCGTACGATTTGTTGTCTATTCGAACTGGATATCCTAAAATCTTCTTTCCCAGCAAAGATCTAAAAATAAACACACACACACATGTATATAAATTAAAACTGCATCGAAATTAATGGGTATGACTGTATATATAAATATATTAAAGTTATACAAGTCGTTTTGACTTACACACTAAGAGAACTACGTTGCAACTGCAATTTTGGTATTATGTATCGACTAACTGTGTCAAATGTATCCTTAGATATGTAGTTTTCCGGTACTTGTGCTGCAATTTTCGGACCAGCTGTTGCATGGAACTCACACAGGAAAATACACTTGACGGGTTCATCGTCATCTTCACTGCTATCATCACAATTATTATTATCTTGCATAGACTCAGTTGTATGTATGTTCGGTGTCCTCAAAGTTAACACAATGTTGTTTTGGGGAGTCTGAAAACCCACGGCTTGTTTATTATTATCACTCGTTTTTCCACCATCGCTGGTCACAAGCTCCGTTGTTGTCGTCGACATTTCGTTAAATGAGCGAAGCACAAGACGGAACAAGTATAGAATCTGAAATGCGCTTTATCGTTTATCTGCGTGTCTGAAAATATAAAAGAATGTCTTGTTTTTAACATGCATGTAAACTGTAATCCGTAATATATTATATACATATAAGACGTATTTGTGTCTTTTCTTATTGTATGTAGTATGTGTAATTGTGTGTGTATTTATATCAAAGTGAACTCACTACATATATTGTATTATAGTTATACATGTAATTGATATTATATTTTAGTAATAGTAATTAGAAATGTATAAATGTGAGATATAAATAATATGTTTTTATCGACTAGATACAGACGGAACCATTTTATAAACGTATATAATTTATGTTGTTACTGTTTGTGATTTGAATTTGGTATAATAAGAATTCAGTTTCAGTTTATTGACATATTTACAGATAGACTATATATATAAACAGAGAATTTCGAAGCCTGGCATCGAAAATGATGATGATGATTTAGGATGGGTTAAAACACTCTGTGTGTCTCCTCCAGCACGTAGGCCACTGAATGGGTCCATTGTACTAAAACCCATGAATAGAGTCCGTATTCATACGAAAACTGACCAGACCTTTTGACGTATTCTGCCAATGAGAAGGAGGGAGAAGATGCAACGTTTCTATAGAGATCTGGTGAGATCCCAGAATGACCGGTTAATTGTATGTACCCTATTTTGTGAAGATGATAGTTTAACCCGCAGTGACCGGTAAAGATCTCGCAGACTAACGCCATATCTCCGTGAAAAAGATTGATCATGGCTGCATTGTTTTTTGTAACATGTTTCAAGAACTGTTTGGATATTGCACAAAAAGAATTCATGAATTCCACTGATTATTTTTTCAGTTCATCATCCACTCCTTGACCCAGAATCTGCTAAAGATATTCGATATACCTACAGCAGGCTCCGGTAAAAGCACATAAAACACGTCTGCACTCGCCGACAGTTGGCGACCGAATCAAGAATATGACGTATCTAATTGATTTTTTGTTAAATAAATTTCTCTCATGTAGAGGATTCCATTTTTTCACCACCGATTTGTATAGAAAATAGTTTAGTTTTAACCCCTTTTCATTGGTTATAGTGATTTGGTGGCAAAAATGCACTCATCGGCAGTGAATACTTCGCACCAAATAATTTAGTGACGAAAATACTTTTGAGAAGAATTCAGTCCTTATTATTGAATTCTTGTTACAGTGACAAGAATTCACTAGATAAAAATTCATACCACCGTTAATTAGTAATGTTGTAAATGTGAAATTATTGTTTTGCGTATTTGCTCATTTCAGGGAATGTACCTCAGGCATTACAACACACCATTTACCACATATCACATAACATTATATCCCTATCTGAATAAACGCATTTTTTTAATCTCATCAATTATATGTATATGTTTATCACACATTTTATATTTATATTTTCTGAATTAACTGTATTATTATGACCTTCATAACGAAGCTTGTCTATAAATCTACTTTATATTTTATATATATATATATATATATATATTGTTATTATTAAATGATTGTTTTATCGTGTTTATACTGTATTGTTTGTTAACATAGTTTTTCTCAAATTATGTGATAAATATAAATTTTCATGAAAAACTAATTATATATATATATAATAATATCGAAATAAAATGTGATACAAATGAATAAGTTTTTTTGTTATTTAAGGCAACAATTTGCACTTATATTGTTGAATTTTTAATAAAAATAACACCAACACCCCAAATTTGTAAAGTAATTGATTTTTTTTTTGTATCTATCAAATCTGTATAATAAAATGGTCGGCCAGAATATTAATTCGGCGTTTAGAACTACAAACGTTTTAATAATATTGTTGGTTGGCGTAAACAATACCCAAGTCACTTCTATTTCACTTTTTCACTATAAAATACTTACATTATATTTCAAATAAGAGTTGTCGAAGTATTGTATTGTTGTTGTATATTAATATAGCAGTGAAATATGCATGTCACTAACTTCTGATTTACATCGTTACATTTAAAGCAGAGTCATAATAATAAGTAATATCACAAAGTATAAGTCACCCTACTAAATATATATTTTATTATTTGATATATAGATATAGATTATTCTATTATGAAAACGTGTCGTATACTCGTATTTATGTTGCTACAGCTCTAGCGGCGCTTCACAACTGACTGTGTGTGTAACTTATTATTATATAGTTAAAAGCATATATGTATATATATATACATATATTAACACCTAAAGCTAAAAGTGCGGGCTCTGCTATTTGACGTAGTAACATTTATGATAAAATACTTATCTTAGTGTAGTATCGTGTGAAATTGACTTGTGATTATAA
>JANSTU010030609.1:0-12095 GCA_027564075.1 Bolitophila hybrida
ACACGCATCCTTTGAAGGTTGGTACTATATGAAAACAAAATGGATTTTGTACTAGTGGCGCCCTCTCATAGAAACGCCGACCTGTTAGAATGCATATTTTTGTTTTTATATGCAAAATAATTTTTTTTATACGCACAAATATATTTTACAAGGGATTTTTTTTATTTTTATGTACATTTATTTTTTTACGAGCAAATTATTTAGTCCCGTTAGACATTTTTTGTCAAACGACAAAACGTACAGTATCGAAAAAGTACGAATTTTTCATTTCTATTCTAGGGGATGATACCCCTGCAATTATTTTTTCTCAAGTCTATTTAATTTAAGTATTTCTTCCAAGTCATCATTAAAAACTTTAATGTTTATTCAATATACATTTAAGAAAATATTTAAAAACATATTCAATAGCAATAATATGTTATAAAATGTATATGATAATTCATAAAGATGTTGAGATATATAAATAAAAAAATTATTGGCAAACAACCATAGTTCAATCAACGTTTCTTTAGACAACTGTGGAATAGTATTGCGCATGATTGTTAAATAGCATTTAATAATTGTCAAATCACTGCTCGATTATAATATATTTTTTTAATTTTTTTTAGGGATATATTTAGATCGTACTGTCAACCATAGATTATATAAAATTTCAGTTTGGAGAAAACTTCTTTAAGAACGACCTGTGCCTAGATCACATAGCTGTACCAACCATTCTAATCTTAGTACAAAGTTCTAAATATTTTTAAGTTGAATGACCGGGAACCATCTAGTTCTACGTAAATGTTTATGATTGGAACGCTTTAGCATATTTTCTTAACCGAATTTCTGATTGTATGAAAAATGTACCAGCTCAAGGTATAGAATCCATTTTAAATTCATCGGTGCTTTATAATTTCCACTCAAAAGTGAAGACATAATCAACCAATAATCCCTGCTATCAGAAAAGTAGTTTTGAACAATAAAAGCTTCTACTCGGGCATCATAATTTTTTTTTTATTAAATACTGCTTTAAAAAACTTCCATTTCGATAGCAGCTGAGGGTGCAGTCACACTAATGCAACTAATGCAACTCTTTGAATGTATTGCAATTTGGTTTGAGCCTAACTTTAACTCAAATACTTAACAACCATACTTTAGTTTGAAGGTTTTACTATCATTTATACATAAAATGTAGTTTTAGGCGGATCATCTTGTATTTACTTGTTGACTAAACTTTTTACAATGTTTCCAAATATAACTGTCCAGCTTTTCCGCGCTTATACATACATCTTTTCCAAGTCTACACGATCACGGCATATAATGCATATAATTATAATTGAATACATCATTGAAATATATTCGTGAGCTTCTCTTTTATGTATTATCCACGTTTTTGTAAGATTTCTGGGAATGTATCATACATTTTAATTTTTCTATATTTACAATATCGTTTGTAGTATTCCAGTCAATTGACGTAGTATAAATATATTATTTCGATCGAAATTCCTTGTTGTAATAGTCCTAAAATAAGAGTGCTAATTATTACTTATATTATTAAATCTATATACAATCGTTTTGTATTACATTCACGCAAACTTGAGGCTTTTTCAACATTTTCCGCAGCGAACTAGTCTAAATTCGATTAATATTATAACAATTTCTCAACTATATAAATCCAGAAATCCAAACGATTTTACTTAAAGTTTATACTATAATATATAAATGTGTTCTATATAGCAAATCTCGCCGGCCTCCCGGATATCATCAATGGACCTATTCAAACTCGACATACAGCGCCAAAATGTATTCAATGTGTGCACGTTACATTTCAAAATATCCCTTATCTCACGTACCATTGAGTGTTGAACTACTGTTACTATAATATATGTGTCTATTATGTGTGAATTGTGTGAGTGTGTGTGTGTGTGTGTGTGTGGATTTTGAAACGAAGTCTCTCGAGAGTCCTTTGAATTTGAACACGCGCGCCTGTGCATTCGATAAAACACGGATCACGTACTATTTTGCCATTTTCAATTTGTGATATATAAATTTTAATGGTCGGGTTGGGTTTTTGGGGTGCGAAAATGGCAAATTACCGTTGAATCGCAATCGCAACCTGACACGCTCGCATGGAGCGCATAATTTGTACCGCATTTCGTGCGCTTTTGTGTGGTTCGTTGAATGATTTGCCACACATACACGCACACACTCATTTTGAAACTATTTTTTAATTTATACGGTTTAATGTAAACAAAAAAAATACACATAGAAATGATGGTGACCGAAGAAATCAGCGCAAAATGTTTCCGGTTCAGAAATCTCAAATTATATACCATATATACGTGGTCACTTCTTGACTTATCGCCTAAAAAGGATCTAGAAACAAAAGTCGTCTGTGCATGGCACTTTGGCGAGTCAGAGGGGTCCACTTAAGAAACTTCATTTGTATTAGGTATGTACATAATATACATTATGAAAATACAGGTATATGTTCTCTATGCGCGAAAGTGTGGGAGCTACATATAATGCTCACCATTTCCCAAAAAGATGATTTCTCCTAAAAAGGTAATCATTAGGTTTATTTGTTTGTTTTTGTTTTTTCTCGTGTGTTTATACTTTCCTACCGTGATGCGCACGATTACTCAAGAACTGGCGCCTCCCGCTATACAACAAATGCTCAATATATAAAAGAGATCGTCTTATAACTATACACTTGGCATAGAAGAGATTATATAGTTCTATTGTGTCTTTAATAATATACAATGTGGCGATTCCGATCATATTGAGTGGTCTATAATTATGTATATAAAATGTATTCTCAGATCGAGCGATACCTGTTTGTTTGTCTATAGTGTTTATTGTTTAATATGAAATGATTTAAATTCAATTTAATCGGAAATGCTATTCAAATTATATTCATAGATAATTGTATAAATATTATGTGTGTGTCTGTGAGAAGTTTCAATTTAGTTAATCGTATAATTATACAATTTATCATATAAAGTGTATACGATTTAATTAAATTACACTAAGAAAAAGTTGTTTCTTTCTTTTTTTCTCACGTATATTTAATCAACATTACCTGGTAATACAATTAATTTAACTGTAATTTGAATGCTTTCCAGCTCTGTCATTGTATTTCAATTTTGTACCCTCCGAATGACTCACGCATACCCTTAAAAAACATACCGCATGCGTGTTTTAATCTAAAAACTTGACTATAGACTCTCCTCAGGATGCGCTGTTCACCAATTTTAACGAACCAACATTTGTTGAACGTACGTAACCGTAGAAAAAACCACCCCATTCTGTCATTTGGGTTATGTATATAAATTCGTTCGAAATCTAGATTTTCTCTTAAAACAAATTTTAATTTTGGCCAATCGAGTTGTATTCCCCATTGTGTGTGTCAGATATTATTGAACCCTCTTCAACAATGTTCTTTGTCCAGAGTTTGTGCACGCATTCCCTTCTATACGTGACAAATCTAAAATCGCCCCGAGGGTATATTATGTACAATAAAGTATACGCAATGTACATAATATTATATTTATATATGTATATGGTGTTATATATTTATGTACATATGTGAATTGAGATATGGCGCATTGATGTACTCCCCTAAATAAATATATTATGTTCTGTGTGTTTACTGAACATTGGTTACTAGTTTCAGATATACGTTATTGTATCATTAAAATAAACATGGTGTTTTATTGCAGTTATGTAATTTTTGAATTGTATTTTATTATAATAATTTTAAATTAAATATCATTTATTTAAATTAGTAATATCTTATTACATTATAAGTCTGACAGAAACTTCATCTTATTCTGATAATATGTGCGAACTCACATTAACTTAAAAATATACATATAAAGACAGTTTAATATTTAAATATTACTTTTATTTCTCTACGTGGTCTCTCTGTAATTCCTTCCTGAAAACACTTTTATTCTTGCTACCCAAAATAAATATTTACAGCGTCAAATATTCAATTAGTAGAAGGGTATCAGTTCCGGTATATACTGTCAAAGTGAACAAATAACAAAGAAATAAAAAAAAATTATATATAATACAAGACTATCTTATGTTTGTATTGCTTGGCCCAAAAGCTCGGGCTTATTTACGATACTTTTGGAAACATTTTTTTCGCAATTTAATGATTAATTTTTTATGGTTGAAGTACCTTTTTTTAATTATAGCAAGATAGATCTCGGTGCATAGATATATCTTAAAAATATGCGCATTTGCCCTGCAAAGTTTTTAGAGTCGCTTCAGGGCATATTAAGACTTCTAACCATTGGGGATGTGTTGTTAATGTTATAGCACAGTAGCTCCAATAGGAGTAGCACAGCACAAACAGCATATAAGCATGACTTGACCAGACGTGTGAACCCGTAATGGTCAATGAATCCGGTGTGCGGCATCGCACACTGGCCCTATGTCCCACAAGGGATTACAGGATCCAATGAGATGAGAATAATTCGTGTTCGGAGTCCGTCGAACGATGGTAGCTGTTAGTCTCCCCGTTTTCTGACTCTTGTTACATTTTTTTTGGTAGTAAGTAAGATTATAGCATGTAAGATAGTTTTCTTTTTGAGCCGCAAACAAGTCCGCGGAGGGACAATCCGAGACGGCCGGAACCTACGCCCGAGCTCAGGCTCGTCGCTAGCTCAGTCCAGGCAACTGTGTGAACACAGCGGACGACGCAACAAGTTCGTTGCTGGCGCTTAAGTCATCCGTCTGTTGGCTGCGGATTGGTCCTTCCAACTGTTCAGGATGATCTCACATTTTAAATTTTGTTTTACTTTTTTTTTGTGTTTAAAGTTCAAGAAATTTACACTCTTACTCCGATGTGTAAGATTGAAAAGGCATTTATTTGTGTTAATATTTGGAAGAACATGAAGAATGCGATATGGGCTACATATTATCATTAGGCCTCCACCGATGAAAATCTTCAGCACAAGAAATGCCCGTGCTGCAAAAAATCCTGGTGTTCTTGGCAGCAAGCTACTGCGACAGATACTCTGACATCACACAAACACGACTATAAAGCACTCCCGGACGATGTTTTAGAACCTATAAAACCTATTTATGAAGAATTATATTTAGATGTATTATTAAAACGATGTGTTGATGGTTTCACTCAAAAATTCAATGAAACTTTTAATGATTGCTGCATGTACCAGGTCCGATACTTCAAGTTTCAGTTTAAAAAAATGCTACATGCTGGAGCATTTTTACTCAACTATTTACGCGTTCCTCTGGCTTTGTGCGACGGTGCAATGTTCTGTTGGATAGTCCAGCTCTCGAAATATTTGCGTATCCACGGTAATAGGTAACCATCCAACTCCTTTTCCGGGTAGATGTGCTGGTTAATTTTCACTTCTTTGGCGCCCATTGGTAGAAAAGAGTCGGACATTCTCAGTTACCGCCGCCCATATCATAACTTGCGTGGCTCCTTGTCGCCGAATGAGTCCAAATTCATCGAGATATTTGGCGGAACTTCCGTTGAGCCAAACGCGATAATTTTGGCGATTCACGAACTGCTCAATGCAAAATGTGCTCTCATCGCAAAACACCAAGTTGGGCTGCTCGCAACGATCGAACAAGCGAATCAGCCTTCGACCTTTCCAATCGTTTTGTCGCTTCAAATTGGTGAGTCCTTGGCATCTATTTTTTTCAATGGACGTACTTGTATGTCTTTTTTAAGAATTCGTCTGATACTCAATGTGCTCAGATAATGTGACATTGTCTTTCCATTGCCATCGGAATTTCGAAGCAACGATAGCGCACTTGGTTGACAATTGCTGGTGACGTTAATGTCCACCACCATTTTTTAATGCTACCAGTTGTCTCAAAACGTTTGATGAAACGATGCACAAATCTTTCGTTCAACTTCATTTTTGGTTCGTTTTACCTTCCAAATGAAGGGCAACCACCGAATTTCGTTTTATTTATTCATCATTCATACATTCATCTCGACGACTTATTTTTACCTAAAACAAAACGATTTTAATCGGTGCCAGGCAATATGACAAAGAACAATTAATCAAAATTTGAGATAAACGATAAACGGTTTGGTTTTTATAGCAGTTCAAGTGGCGGTCCTGGTATGATCAATGAAGGTACCGCGGCACTAAATATATAAAATGAATTAATAAAATATGTTGTTTCCAATTAGTTTTCTGCCACTGTTTATAAACGGAAGTTGTGTCTAAATCATTTCAGAAATGAGATCTTTGTAATATATATCTCTTCCTAAGATCTTTTTTTTAAGATAATTATTGAATAAAATGCTCTCATAATTAAATAAAAATGTGAATTAAAATTACTGATTTTTTTTAATTGGAATGCGTTTATATTATTTTCAAATCAAATATATTTTTTTTATTTTTGTTATTTTCTATTTTTTTTAGAAATCAATTATATTTTTTAAAAGGCAATAGCAATAATTTAATTTTGTTTTATTTTCAACAGTGCACAATTGTTTTTTAGACTTTCACATAATTATACGAGTATTACAAAGAGTTTTTATTTTTGTGTTTATGTTTCTTTTGGCATGCACTTATTTATTTTGGTTTGTGGCAACCAAATATTCTTTTGACATGATATTTTATTTTTGTATAATAAACTTCGACGAGACATTTATTTCATTTGTTAACCTAAAATATGGCTGCTTTAATTATATTACTTATTACATTACTTACATTAATAAGTAATAAGTTTGAAATGAAATATACTAGGTATAAGACTACACCATTTTATTTGAACGGATGCTTTTGTGATTAAACCAAATTTAATTTAATTTAAACAATTTTACATTTAAATTAAATATTGTTTATATGTGACCTGGTCTTTGAAAAGTTCGTTAGAGCAAAAATGCACTTTAGGATATTTGGCAGCACTCAACCGTCAAGGGAACCCACCCCCAACCGTTAATAACAACATTTTATAGAGAGCAAATCATCCGTTTAGGGGGAGATTATAAAAAGTACAAAGTTAGGGTAAACAACCATATTATTTAGAGATGTATGTTGAAATTATTACAAAAAATACAAATACTTCAGCCCCTGTTAGTTGTTATCATTTCTCCGCGTTGAGCAAATGAACGTTCTATTGTCTGCGCTGGTCGTGAAGAAGAAAAGTCACACGAGGGCTGAAAAAACCTGTTTGATATATGATAAGAAATATTGGCCACGACGATGTTTAGTTGGAGTTGTCTATAACCCGTATATATGAATTAAATGAGTAAACAATAAGTGTTTGTGGGATCCACGTAGAGTATAATGTATTATTTACTTTGGTTATTGTTTAGCATTAAATTGAATGTAATAAAAAAAAATTGGAATCTCTAAAAAAGCTTATATACCAGTTTTTTTCCTAAAGAGCATCAACACATGATATGAATATTGAATACAGATTTTTGTCTACAGATTATACCTCAAAAAAACTTGTTTTTCT
Organism: Bolitophila hybrida; assembly: GCA_027564075.1. Taxonomy (NCBI): domain Eukaryota; kingdom Metazoa; phylum Arthropoda; class Insecta; order Diptera; family Mycetophilidae; genus Bolitophila; species Bolitophila hybrida. The sequence goes on from JANSTU010030609.1 coordinate 7,450, forward strand.
TTAAATCTTTCATCACGTATGATAAACTCAAATTCTCGATGTAATTAATAGAATAATAATGATGAACGTCTGTTAAATACATATGAATATGAAACTTGTATAAATAAAATATATATACTTAAATTTTCTAATATAATACACGCTCGTATTTACCCGCACACGTTGCATGTCTAATCCGATTTTAATTGACATTTTGTATATCTCATATATTGAATACACACATATACACTAATATTCAGGCGCGTTCGAGCATGTTTGGTTTATGTTGTCAAATATCACGGATTATAATAAATAAATACCGCAACAGAAGATCCAATAGGCTTATTTAATTTATAAGTATTTATGTGTTTGTGCGCTGCTTCTGCCACACATCGTAAATCTAATAAACAAAATATTGATCTTGAAACAAAAACTTTTATCTGTAACATAATCATATATTTCGTAGAAAAGTACGGTCTTATAATATCGAGCGAATATGAGTTCATGTTGTTTTTGTAATAAAACACATTTATAAAATACTAATGTACACACTTCCTTTTTCTATGCACGCGCATTAAATCCGATTACACATTATTATGGTACATTTTATTTAACATACAGTAGACATTGTATATTTACAGTATATACACGCTCGCTGTCGCTTATATGCGCCAATGTAATTACGCCGATTACCAAACTATATTATGCTTATACAATGGCTGCCTTGCTTTTCTTATGCAAACATGCACGTCAACGAGCCCTACAACTATACGACTCATGAGCACGCATACACGCGAGTGAATATACTATATAGGACGCAAAACAGCTCACCAGGATACCCTAGCACGCTCCCGCTCGTATAATATAATCATGATTCATGTATTTAATTTGTTATATACCAATGAAACATGTAATTGAATTCGGGCCCGCATACAAAAGGGAAATACATATATTATTTTCTATATTCAACAACAAAATATCGACTTTGTAATAGACTTCCAACAAGCGTGTGGTGTGTCGTCAACAGCCCCTCGAATATCGGGTGTATATGTCCCGTCCTATAGATATATTGTATATATGTCGCCATATGCAATATTATGTCACGCAACGCATGACCCACGATCTATTATATACGCTAACATTTATTTAGTAATGCTGGATTTCGAAGGCAATGAGCTACAGAACGTGCGGAATAGGGGTGCGCTGGGGTCTGGGGTGTATTGCATTTGCACATGGTTTCAAAATGCGTGTCCGCCCAGTTCCCAGTCATTTCAATATACATTATAATACATAGTGTATACTTTTGCAACATATAGTCTATTTTCACGTATATATTTTTTAAAACAATTATATTAAAAGTTTGCGCACATGGTTCGATATTTAAATAATACGATACATTTGATTGTTTATGGGGTATTTAACATAAATATAAATAATATATAAATAAATATTTCTCGTTGTGTTTTTTTTTTTATAGAAATAATTATAATCATCAGAATCATATAATGAAATTTAAAATTAAATAAATCTTAAAACTAAGACATACATAGTTACCGTCTGTTTTTGTTGCTGAAATTACTTTAATTTTCTTTGTATGTTTCTTCATCGACACAGAGCACAACGCTCACAACTTAATTATAGCTTATAACAGTATGGCAGTCCCGAAGATCGTAGCCAAAATCTCCAAGCTGCTCATTGACTGCCGTTAGGCAACACAGGTGTAAAGCGAGTGAGTTTGGCCAACTATGCTTCTTCACATCTACTAAAGTGCAAATTCGTCCAAGGTACGTGAAGTTTAAATATCCTCTGAGTCGTCCGCTTCTCGTTGCTTTTAGCAGAATAACTGCAAACCATAATCAGCTAAGATCTCTCTATGTAGACTGCCATGTCTACGAGATAATATGTATATTATTTCTACACAGACAATGTATTTAATAACTAAAAGTTTATGACGACAAACAGAGACAATATAATTGGCAATTGCATATGTTTTATACGACTGGGTAAAAGTATGGTGACAAAATGAGACAATCAAATTTGAAATTAAATTGTTAGCATGTTAAGATAAAAGTGTGACGATAAAGTAAGAACAAACAATATCAATATCTTTGACAATTTAATTGCATCAATATCGTTTGGCTTAGGTGAAAGTGAGACAACAAAGTATGTTATAAACATAGATAACAAATTTGATAATTTAAATGCCGTTTGGTAAATGTATGACGCTAAAGTATGACAAAAAACACAGACAATATATTTAATAGCTCTGTAAGATCTTGAAATGTTGAAGAAATAACGCAGAGTCCGATTTTGAAATAGCTGTATTATGGAGTATAACTAGAAATATTAAGTCATAATATGAAAATAGCACAAGAGTATATTTGCATATTGAGATACACTGGAATATTTTTTTAAGTTTAAAAAACCGAATACACGATTTAAAAGCTAAATAAAGTTCATTTTTAGAAATTGATACATTCACCGAAAAACTGTCTCAATCGAGTATCTTGGGTTAATGATTAAAATTATCCATTGTCAGTTTACTTAAAACGATGGTCGAAAATAATAAATAAATGTTTAAACTTTTCACTGTAGGATTTGACTATGTTATTTAGTATCAGGACTTGTCATGTTCGTTGTGTTAAACATTGTCTCCAAATAAAATTGACAGTGTTTTAATTGCGATGTTCATGAAAGCTTTCTGAATTCTTACACAAAAAGCCATTTTGTTTTTTCAGTTCTAAATTTATATTATTAAACAGGTGTAATGTGTATGCATCTGGAAACATAACTTAATTATTTAAATTTAAAATAATGGCATTTTTTCTAATTTATTTTCTACATTTATAATTTGCTTGATAAATTTGAGCAAACACTCACAACAATTCTCCGATGGTTAAGAGTCTTAATGTTTCCCTGACGTGACTCTAACAATTTTGCAGGGCAAATGTGCATATTTTTAAGATATCTCTATGCACCGAGATCTATCTTGCTATTTATATTTAGAATCGTGAATCATCAACGCCATCATACACTTATTGTTCTATACAGGGTGCGTGTATACGAGTATATGTTAATTGATGACATTAATGTTCCGTTATTCCAAAACAATAACCTATTTCTGAAATAGGCTATTAATAGCAAAAGGAACCTACTGATTTATAGTGCTACATTCGAAAAACACTTCGGTCTGCCGGCCGGGATTGAACCGGCGAGCTCCCATAAGCCAGGCCAACGCCGTAATCCACTCGGCTATGGCTATGGTTGAAATATTGGATAAAATAAAAACCATTCCACTATCGAGACGTACGGTAGCTAGAAGTGTACACGATATAAACAAAAACCTTGAAGAAAAACTGAAAACAAGTATTTCTGCAGCACAACACCTTTAAAGGTATTGATATTTATATAAGTCTTAAATTAGTACTTATAAAGTTTGGAGCGCTTGAAAAACAATCTTCTATTTGTACTGATGACAATGTTTCATATTTTATTATAACTACTTTTTTAATTTATGTAATAAAAATAAAACTTTTAAACATGGGTTTGTGTTTTTTCAAGAAAGATATATTATTTATAATTTGATTTAAATGTATTTTATTTATTCTTGATCAATACAATATTTCCAATGTCATAGTAAACTTTCTCATGCATGTCCGACACTGATGAATAAATCTTAAGTTGGACAACATCAGCAAACATTTCGCACTCACTATATCTAACAAGGGACAGGAGGTCCTTTAAAAAAATAGAAAACAACAATGTACCTAAAACTGATTCTTGCGGAACCTCAGAGGGATTCATAAGAAAATTCTATGTTTGACCTTCAATAGAAAAAAAATGTCATGGTCAAATGCTTTTAAAAAAGAGCATACTTATTTTGTTTTTGTGAATATCTTGACGAATACTCTTACCAACAGTTCAACAGTTTAATTAAATAATCTTATATAACAAATAATATTCTTCGAAATCAAAATATTTTTTCTTCAATTTTAGGCCAACAAATAATCCATTTAAAATTTGCGAACGGACAAATAAATAAAATGTGTGGAATAACAAGCTAAAAATATTTTTGGAAAAAGTAAATAAAATTATGTTCAAATCAAAATTAAAAAAGTGTCCTGATCAAAATTTAAATGTGGCTAGGCAAAGTTCGATGCCTTTTCTATAATCTATATTTAATTAATTTTATATCAAATACCTCCGACCTCTAGGCAATCATAAAACCGTTTATACTCGAGTACTTTAAATGTTTGTTTGGAATGTATATTTACAAACAATAGATCAAATAATAAGTTGATTGCTAAACGTTTATGGCCGTCATTTAATTTATAAACACAAAGGCTCTTATATATTTGTTAATTTTATATTATATATAAAGCGTGATTCATTTCGAGGTTCCCTACTTTTTCAAAGAAAAAAACACAGAAAACCCGGCCCTCTCAATAAATCCATTGATTGATGCGATGTGTGGGAAATGGCGCCGTCTTGCTGAAACCAAATGTCGTCGAAATCACGAGCTTCAATTTCAGGCATCAAATAGTCAATTATCATGGCACGATAACGGTCGCCATTGACGGTTACGTTCGTACCGGCATCATTTTTAAAGAAATATGGACCGATGATTCCACCGGCCCACAAACCACACCAAACCGTTGTTTTTTCTG
>JANSTU010030620.1:0-12094 GCA_027564075.1 Bolitophila hybrida
TAATAAAAAATATCAATGTATGCTCATTTGATCGCATTTTTAAAAACGTACCAATAGATGGCCCACCCTTTATATTACATCAGATGTCGAGAAAATATTTTAAATTAGTAGTATTTTTTTCTATTTCGTTTCAAATTTATGTAGTAAATAAAAATATATTTAATACGATTTAATTATTTCAGTAAAATGGGGATAAAGCACTTAATACAAATATATTGTATTTCCAATAAGGGGATAAAGCACAACTAAAATGTATTTAGTTATTTTTTTTTAAGATAATATGATTTGATTGATATGGCAAAATAAGAAAAACAAATCTGACATATTTTACAACATTTATGTATTTATAGAATTAAATAAAAGAAGACTTAAATGTTAAATATCTCCTCCTCAATTGTGGCCGTCTATTTTTGCTTTTACTTGTCATTATTAAAATCAATAATCAATCAATGAGATTATTATATTACTTTATATATGTATAATAAAACAAATAAATGCTTTCCGTATGTATTTAGAAGAAAATCAAAATATATAATAATTGTTTAATGTGTTGAAGAGAAATATATTAAATAAACAAAATATTGACATAATTCCGAAATATATATAGTAATATACCAATATACAATTATACCGTTATCTATTTATTATATAAATCAATCTAATATTGACTTAAATGATACTGCTAACGTTACATAATGTAAACAAAAAAAAACCCCTCTGTATTTGGAAATATCACACTAATAAAATAAAACAACACAATGTATTTAAACACATCGCTTGAGGCTATTGTTCGATCATCCCCATTTGTACAAATACAAAAGGCAATATCACACATTTATATGAATTTGTCTAGATTTTTGTTATATTATATAGGTACAATATATATACTATGTAATATAGTATTTTATCTTATGGAATGCTCAAACTTCTCGCCTTCGTATATATTGTATTTAATATGATATTATTGAGCAAAATTACTATTCAAGCTGTGTCACTTTCAATAATCTACCCCTTCCAATGCCTGCACGACATACCAAATAAACAGATTAGGTTAAAATGTCAAGAACAAAGTTATCGGCCCTGAACTTTTACACATACAAACTTATAATATACTATATGATGGAAGACATGCGTGTATGCATCATTCTTTATCATAACAAAAGGATATTTTATATGCGGATGAAATATTGCCATATAAATATAAAAGGATATGTCTGGTTTTCGCATAAATATTTAAGATCGAAATGAAAATGGATTGCGTTTATTATATCAAATGACTTACCAAAACACATTACATAACCAATTGCGTCGCTGTGGGCTGGCTTGACATATTTAATTTGCTTTGTGTCTATGCTCTACGTATTTTTGTGCTTAGCATATAGCACACACGTATTATTACGTAAGTGTATTCATCGTTTTCATATGCGAATTATTATTACGTATTCATGTTTGTATTGTATTTTGTATATATACAGATATTTCTATATAATCTATATGACACAGGAATATAATTACGAAGCACAAGGGGTTGTTTTCATAGAAAAGTTTTAGCAAAGGACGCGAATGAGCGCGCGGTAGCACAAGGATAATTGAAATGGTTCTTTTCATCATCATTAGTGGCGCAAACGAAGTCTGTGCGCGTGCGAATGTCCGTTATTATTACGCAAGTTGGTCGCGACAATTTTTTTATTATTATTTTTTTTTTCTTTCGTATCTTTCTCTTTCTGTCCGCACCAATGGTTTGACAAAGGATTCAGAAAGCGGAAAATCGCAATCGTGCACGTATTTGCAATTATTTTAAAGAACGTTTTACCACGGGGGTGAATCTTAGTCAAAATGTGTGTGTGCGTTTAAAAATTTAAATATGTTTTTTTTTATAATATAATATTGGTATCTTGATACAGAATGAAAATTACCGATCGAGGACAAGAAAACAATTATTTTGTTCCCTTATTTTTGTAAATACCCAGCGTTCAACATTTTCATTGAAAAAACAAACGATTCAACGAAGTCTGTAAAAAGGGCATCTAAACCAGCGTTATATATAATTTCAAAATCTGTCGACGAAAATTGCGTACACCACCGGAGATCTCAACTTGTTCCATAACGATCCATAGGGAATTTATGTGATATTTTAATACACTGTTCGAAACCCAGCTTATTGGCGCCGCAGGGTTCTTTCGATATAGAACTGTACCCTCGCTATGATAACCATTGCCAGGATCTTGTAGACAACGGTCAGCAGACCTATACCCCTCAAGTTGTCGCAGCTGCCCATGTCAGGAATGTACACGTCCTCCCATGCCTGTACTTGGGGAATAGGATCTCCGTTGAAATTGACGGGTGACGTTAAATAATGTGCTATCAAATAAAAAAAATTATTGGAAATTTCATATTTTGAAATGATTCCTTGGTTCGTATCTTCAATATTTTTTGCTCCTTAAATATGTGATCAAGAATTGTTTGTGTTTAGCTTGAACCAGCAAAGTCCTTTTCCCTTGTGTTTTTCTTTAATATCTGACTCTGATCTTCGAAATAGGCTATGACACATGTCCAACTGGTTTATCTTGACAGGCCTTTAATTTAAAATTGGACATCAGCCATTTCTCTTTTTTTTTCGTTTTCAAGAAGTGATTGTGCCAATATTTAATAGACGAAACCTTTTTTTCTTTATCTTTCTTTAACTGATCGTGATAGTTCTTATAAATTGAATGTAAACCTTTATACATTTTTATTATTTGCGATTTTTTCTCGGCACGACTCAATTAACACATTCAAAATTGTAATTACCATTTTAGTCCTATCTTCGGAAATCCTCGTTTCACATAGGTTAGGTTCGGGCTGTACAGACTATATAAAAAAAATATCTAGCAACATTTTATTTCCAGTAATGGTACACTCATCTAACGAAATTTTCGGAATATGCAGATTCAGTTTCTTGAGATTTATTTCTATTTGTAGAAATTTGGCTATTATAATATTAAAATATTTAAGTTCCTACTTTTTAAAATGTTGGTTCTTTAACCGTTTGAAGGTTTAAGAGTGCGGTATTGGTGTTTTTTTGGTGTATTTTATAAACCAAAATGTGAGAAAACGGGAAGACTTTTCTTTTAGGAAATTTTTATATGTTATAAAATAAGTAAATTTAAGACGAATGGAATTATTAAAAAAAAAAAAAAAATAGGAGTTTTTAAATGAAAATTCACCTAAAAGGTAAAGGTGTGTTTTCAAAACAGAACGATGTGAAAACGGAAAGACTTTTGTTATAGCATTTTTTTTAAATGATATAAATATAGGTTTTTTATAATCGAACTTGGAATTAGATTTTTGATATTTGAATTATTCCAGCGGCGTAGCTGCTATTTCAGAAGAAGCTACAGAAATTTCTGATCTTGCAAAATGATATGAGGAATGTCTTGCAGTGCCACATTGCGCAGCAAGGAAAAAACATACTACCATTTCCATCATCAATTGCCTTCATCGCCGTATCGTACACTTCTATATGTTGGAGATTCAACAAATGTTCGAACCAATTGGATTAATGCATTTGTGTCGTATTTACGTTCACGCTGCAATTATCGATCGAAAGCGACGTTTATTCCACGATCTGGTGATGGCATTCCTATAACCTGACTAACAAACGGTCGCAAAAGAGGGAATACATGTCTTCTATCAAAACCAAAGCCTGGTTGTATATCTCTTCATTCATCTCAAGATGGGAATTCTCTTAATGGACACGATGCAAAATGTCTTCTTACTTCAGCGATTGTCATGTCCCACGATGCAAAATGTCTTCTTACTTCAGCGTAAGCGTAAGCGTAAGATAATGCGTATCATTTTCAAGCAAATTGAGCTCCTGACATGCAGCACGAAATGTTGCCAAAACTACACCATTGACAGTTCGAAGTGATTCAAATGATGTCAGCCCACGAACATTCAATAGTCGCAAGTAAAAACATTCATCATTCTTCGGATGAACTATAGAACACAAATGCGGATGACCAGGAACTACATCGCCTTGCTTTCGAAGTTGAAATTTCTTCGATGAAGCATTCCAATTGTAATAACGCGGCATCTCTGAGTAAAGTAACACTTTGGCAAATCGAGAAGAAACTGGTCAATGTTGTCGCTGGTTGGTTTTGAGCACGTTGAGCGGCATTTGCTGCAGTTCTCCCGATGCACTGCCAAATGTGTAACAGTCGGATAGCGTTCGTGAATGGGAAATGAAAATATACGCCAAATCGCATCATTGCAGCTTACGAATCGACCAACTTGATAGCGCGTAATTTCATTATTGGTCACTGCCTTTCGTTACATAATTGCAGATGTACTTGATGGACTTCATTAAATTCCAATACTCCACGTTAGAATGCGCCATAAATGTTTTGGAAAGAAGTGGTGAATATGGAACATCCCTAGAGTTGTCGACCACCAAATCATGTTCTTTCAAAAAAAAAAAATCACAAAAAAATACGTAATCGATCATCAAGATGGCGTCGTAAAATAGCTCCATACAAAATGTATGGGAAAATTAATTTTCTACATATTTTTTTTCCAGGGATTTTTCGGGAATTTTCTACTTTTATTCTTGTATGGACGAATTGGTGTAAATCATCGAAATCGTTCCATCCGTTCTTAAGATATAAGCGTAGTTACTTTTATATATTTAGATGAAATAGAGACTTTAGATACGAAATAATAATATTAGATACTTTTAGAGACTTGTATCGAAAATAGAGACCAACTGCGATGCCTACAATTGGCATATAAAATAATAATAATTTCTTAGTGTTTTTAAAAATACATTTTTTTTTGGTAATGATTAAAAAAATACCTGGAGAGAAAACATTATTTATTGGAGAGTCCAAGAAACAAAATTTAGGATGAAAAGGAAAAATTGAGAAGAAATGAATTCTTTAGTAATGTGAGAGACAATATTAAATTATATTTTATTATTTATTTAATATAAGATAGAAGAAAAGAAACCATTTGCCCTAACTGTGTTTAGCAAAAAAAATCTGAAAGCCGTATATCTAAAGTATATCGACAGTATGTGCGGTCTTTGCCGTAACTTAACTATTTTTTTCCATGCAATCGACCCACTCTACTGTTGCGTAAATTGGTTGACGTTGTGCGGTCAGCGGTTAAAGGAACTCGGCGCTAATATTGAAATAAAATATTCATGGGTTCGAATCTTAGTGTATTGATTTTTTTAAAGAAATTGTTTTGATGTTTTTTTAAATTTTAATTATAGTAACAATACTATTTGTTTATTTTTTTTAAATGAATTGTAAACCATAGTCGATTGCCGCAATGTGTGATTTGCATAATTTGCAAATGCATAAATAGGTGCCGATACCCGTTGAGTCGGTACAAACTGATGTGGGTGTCCGTTAGCGTATATCTGCCGTATATCTTCTTCCATATTTTTTTTTTGCGTTAGCGCATATCTACCGTTCATCTACTTTAATACTGCCTTTTGAGTTAGCGTATATCACGTTTTATGCTAGATGTACGCTAATTTTCAACTGATTATAAGGTAAATTCAATTTAAGATGTCCAAAATGACCGTATATATACAAACAGTTTCTTGGGATGATAAAGATTATTTCAATTGATGTATTAGCGATTAAATGCACTTTCTTTGTGCGATTCTGAAGAAATATATTGAAAATGCTATAGAAAAACTACCTCAAGTATGTTTATCAACAATGGCGGCGGTCATACTTGAACGCTATTGATTTAGCGACTTTACAGAATAATAAAATCTAAAACAAACAAAGAACATCGAGTGTATATTTCCTAGCCGCTGGCCGCTGGCCGAACCGGTCGATAAAAAATGGTTTTAGTTACATTAACTTTGGATTGAGTTGTCACAATCATAAAACATAAATCCAAGAACTTGTAGAGCGAATCATATACTCGTATATATATATCAACAAATATAATATAGTAAATGCCGCTTGAGAAGTGTTTAACATTTTACCCATCAGCCATCATATATTTTTTCGATGTTAGGCTATAGATACGTGATGCCACAATATTTGCATAAACATTGTTTTCCTATATCTTTGACATGTCTGGCCCAGATCTCAAGCGTCAAGCGGCATATACGCAAATCTGACAAATCGCTCCAATTTATAAGCATCCACTCAGCATCAGCACCCATTTATTATATAATGCATACAATGGAAATGTGTATATAACATATATATATTTTGCACATATAAATAATACACATATATATTGTATACATTATATAATTCTGCCAACGTACACATGATAAAATACATTTAAATGCAAATAAAAATTGTCCATTATCACTTCAAAATTCGAAAAGGATTTTACGAAAGAGTTCCTGCTCCATAATGCCTTTGAATGAGCGCACATTTATCTGCGCTCTGGCGGGTTTATATAGTTTACCATTGTACATATAGAATTCTATTTATATACACAATTTACATTGTAAAATTTTGTGCAAACATATATAAATTGTAAAATATATATATACGGTGAGTAAGTATAATATATATGCTTCCAGCTATGTATACAAACGCGCTTGCGCCCGCGCATATAACCGGAGAAGACTATGTAATATTATAAGAAAAGGTATTCCGGGAACGAAGCCAAAGATCAATGTATGCACGAAGCCAGAATGGATTTAGATTGAATTTTCTTTTCTACTATACAATCTACATGCTCTACAAACAAATTATATACTATATAGGTATATTTTATAGTAGTATAGTATATATATATATAGTATTCATGCACGAGGTATTCCAGTGTGTAACATTGTAAACAATATGTTGTATCAGAGAAGAATTTGTGCTTGTAGACATATAGTACTATATATAATATGTATATGTTGGTATAAGGCTATATGAGATATAAAGGACACCGCATGTGTTTACGAGCAAAATCGAAAATTGATATTTGATTATGTGCGGTTTTGGGTTTCAAAGTTAACGAGCGCACGGCGCACGAAACGGTCTTGAAGATTGAAATATATTAATATTCCGGAAGAAATTGTGGACGTCCATTTCACAATGATTTTGACTTGAAAACAATGATGTTGACACAAAAAAAAAAAATGTAGGCACTTAAATGAGGAATCTATGTTCGTTCTATTGTTTGGATCTTATGTGTTTAAATTATAATTATTTCTGAGGGTATAAATTTAAGATTTTTTTAAACAAAATTTACTTTTGTATTTATTTTAAAGCATATGTGAAATATTGACTTCTAAAATGATAATTGGTTTAATGGTTTCTATAAAATTTCAATTCCACAAGCAATTAATTAAACTATAGTAGAAATCATTGGGATCCATATATAGTACCATATGACCGACGCCTTTACTGTACTATACTGAAAATCTGAGCCATTTTTTGAGATATTCAAGCGCGAATGACTTAAATCGCATTTATTTATGGGTATTATTATAAAATTGACCATTTTAATATTTTTTTAATTTTTCTACCAAAAAAATAAAAAACAATATTTAATATTGTCTACTGATTTGGTGTGTCGTACTGTGTTTTCTATCGCGTCTTTTTTTTGTGTTTTTATGTTATGTTTTGTTGCTCATACATATTCTAAGAAATGAATGAATGTTTTTTTCACAATATCAAAGAAATAGAAAAGGTTTTCGCCAAACGCGTATCCTTCGTCTTCTACAATAACTTCAAAGCGATAAAAATGTGTTTTTACACAACTCAAATTGAACGAGTTCATGACAACAAAATAACAACCCGTATATATATACTTAAGCGCAGTACATTATATAATATATATATATATATACATATATATATATTATAAATTTAAACCAGGGAATAAAATAAGAAAATATAATATATTTCTTTGATATATAGGCTTTTCTTCTAGAAACGCTCATCTCAGACAGTAATTAATTCTTTGTACTAGTTTCGTCTTGAACCTTCACACTGTGCACAGTTCCTACCACCGTTCTCTGTACACAGGGGTCTAAAAGACCCCAATATATTTTGTATAGAAATAAAATAAAATATTTGGAATTTCATCATTTAGGAGTATATTTTAAGGGCTTTAAATACATTTTGAATAAGTTAATACTATTTGGAGTTTTTAAAATTTTAATTCAGCCAGATGCATCATCGGAATCCTCTGTGTCCACATCCTCGGTCACCATTTCCTCGTTTATGCATGATAGACAAATCATATTTGCTTGACTGGAACATACTGGTTGATCACATAAATTACATCGAATCCTAGTTTTTTTATCAGCATTTCTTGGACACTTAGTACATCATGGCCTAGCGCTAGGACGTCGATCTGTTGGCATCCGTTTAAGTTCAGGAAATGTATATCCTATGTTCTCCATAGCACTTCTAACGGTTTTTTTCATAGCTTTGGGTTTGCTATTCTTTTTAGTATAAAATGATTAACTTAACGTAAATCCGGATTGTTGGAACGAATAGTGCAAATAATAGTGTTTTTTTTTGTAAGAGCTGTTCAGCCAATGGATAATATCCATTGTTATTGTGCGCCCTTTGTCGACATACGAAGTGGAGTATCGATGGACAAACTTCTGTGAATATTCTATAATAATGGGCTCATTTAACTGTCTGCCTACATATATTTCCGCAGTCAAAGGGTACGCATTTTTGGCGCCACACATCCATAAAAAATTATACCATATTTTCCAGGTTTAGATGGTATGTACTGACGGAAAGAGCAACGTCCACGTGTGAGAACAAGTTCACGGTTCACGAATGCTTGCTGAAAACATATTCCAGATGTCACAGAACACAGCCAAATTATCGGTTTTCAATCGCTGTTGTCTTGTCTGAAAATGGTCAAATCGCATAAACCGCAATAGCTGCTGTAGTCTACTTAGCGACATTGAATCTCGATAAATGGGACGGTTTTCTATGCTGAATAACTCTTACAATTTCTCATCCCAGTTCTTGTGGACACCAGCATATATTAAGACACCAATCATGACATTTCCATAGCGTTTGTTTTGTGCTAAACTTGAGATTTTCCAGAATTTATATCGTAAAATGCCTTTCGATTGGTGTTTCAGGAATTATTTTCTGAAAAATCTGTAGTTACGTGCACATATTCTCTAAAAATGATGCCTTCATACCGTCCTTTTGTCGGAATATTTGAAAATCATGTGATTTTGTCACCAAAGGTTTGTTTATGTTCCATTTACGTGTTTTTTTTGTTCTGAGAATGATCAATTATCAAGCGCCTTTACAAACTGCTTTATAAGACCCAGCTGATGTGATGTTTGGGTTCTATTACAAATCCCCGAAAAACAATATCCCGAACGCGACAGTTCCCCGAAAAAAACAACAATAAAATTAGGGATGGTCAATTGGTCATTGGTCAAACTTTTTCAGAATTGAAGCAGCAAACTTTTTTGTATTTGTTTTAAAATAAATATTAATATTAAAATAAAATATTTAAATTTATTTATTTTTTTTTTTTTGGAAAAATTACACTTGATGACACCTGATCAATTTGTAGTTCTACGTTTTTGGGGATAAACACCCATCAACCTATTAAGGGGCTTATACTTTAGGCGTGGTGACAGTTTAAATTTGGCACCTTTTATATCACCCTTAGGGAAAACAACCCCTGGGAACGGCGGATAGAGGATCACGGAATTGTATCTATGGCCAACACCTTTTGAATCACGCTTAGGGAAATATTTTTTTTTTTTAGTCAAATATTTCATGGCGACAATTGTCAGAAAGCTTACAGAATAGTCCTGCTGGTTACATTTAAAATTAAAAAAAGGTCGCAAATCACCTCAAAATAATTGTACACATAACTCCCAAAAATTATGTCCGATTTTCTTCATCCTTTAATAGGTATTTATAGTACCGTTAATTTTATTGGATCCTGTAATCCCTTGTGGGACATAGGACCAGAGTGCGATGTCGCACACCGGATTCATTGACCATTACGGGTTCACACGAGTGGTCAGGTCATGCTAATGTGCTGTGCTACTCCTATTGGAGCTACTGTGCTCTAACACTAACAACACATGCCCGATGGTTAGGAGAATTTAATTTGGAGCTGTATACTGTATTTTAATATCTCCTTCTTTCAAATATTTTAATGCACCAAAATATTCTCCTCCTCGATATGAACGGAAATACTTTGGTTTACATGAAAACCCTTTTTTATTAATAATTATTAACTTTAACCACAGTGCAACATACACTTTTAACTTTTCTATTACTTCTGATTTTGCTATCAAATATAAATAATTGTAAACCGTGAAAAATCATCAATTAATGTTAGTAAATATTTTTTGCCATTTAAAGTAATTGTTTGCATCGGACCGCAAATATCTGTATGTATCAAATCAAGCACTTTTTCAGATTAACTCATTGATTTCTTTGGAAAAGGCAACCGTGTCAGTTTTGCTTTTAGACACACATAACATTGTTGCTTTTTGTCACAATTTTCAATTTTTATTTATTATATACAGTTTGTTTTGTATTCATTTGTCACAGCATATAAGCTTTTTCTTTTTGACTTAATTGCAACTTGTAAGTCTCCTTGTCTGATTTCACAACCGTTTTTAAAATAAAATTTACAATATAAACTTTGCTGATTAGCCTTTTTACTGACAACACATTTCCTTGACTTGCTGGCGAATACAAAACATCACTAACTTTTACATTTTAAATTTGTCCTTTGGCATTAATAAATAAAAAAAAAGTTCCTCTGCCTTCAACACGAATTTTATCTCTATTCGCAACTATTAAAACTTTGCATGACATCAAAAGTAATAAACTGACGACGCTTGTCACAAGCAACATGACATGTTGCACCAGAATCAATAATCCAGTCTGTTCTATTATTATTCAAATTATGAACAAAAAAATCGAAAATCTGTATTTACCCTTTGTTTGTTTTCTCTATCTATCTATCTATCTATATATTTATTTTCCATGATTTATACTTTAAGCAATCTTGTTTCATATGTCCAACGCCTTTACAAAAGAAACACTCAATTTCCTTCATTTGTCTGATATGATTTGATGCATTCACTATCTTCAAAGCTGAGTTAGGAATATCTAAATCACCTTTTTCTAACCTTCGTCTATTTTCCGCAACCAATTTTTGTTTAACCATCGCTACTGTATTGACAGATTCCGCACGCGATTCCAAGGCTGTTATTAGTGAATCATGGCTTGATGGTAAACTGCTTAATAACATTGCAAACCTTCCAACCATCCTGATTTTCATCACCTTGATCAATTAATTTCTGAAACAAATCCGTAAAATCTTAAATATGTTGTTAAATACTTTCACCTTCATTTAGTTTCTTGTTACAAATTTTACGCAATAGAGTGTAACTCTATCCTATTTGTAATCTTTATTATCTGTATGAAATATTAGGAAATAAATATATTCAGATGTGAATTATATAATTATTTATTATAACTAACATAACTAAATAATTGTCTATATTCAACAACAACGTTCGCATATACGAAAAAACTCTTTTGTTCACACGAACACACGTCGATACTTGGATTTTAATGGTTATGTATAGTTTTGACACAGCAGTGTTATCAAAACAGCAAAAGGAAACGGAATTCGAGCAGAAAAATCTGTCTGCAAGCACTACAAGTTGACGGATTTCTCAAATAGCGTCCGGATGAATGCATCCTTTTGACATATAAGAGCCTTTTCATCCACCATGTCACTGCTCCGGTAGTTGACCACTTTTGTCATCAAAACCGTGATGCGATGCTTGTCATACACTTTGACTTTGAATACAGCGTCTAAAATAACAAAATAAAAACAAATTAATTTAAATATATACATACGGTAATTCATTTCAGCCCTTAGAATTAGAAACTAAAAAATCACTAATCACTAAAAAAATTAACGGCGACCGTGCGTCGTGACTATCCTTCAATCCACGAAAAAGTGACAATTGACATATACTATTATTATACTATTTATTATATACACATCTGTCACTGATTGGTTGTGTTTTGGTGCCGCTCTGCATTTTTTTGCTCTTTTTTTTGGTGTTTGTGAAGCTGTGGCGTTGTGAGGCTGTTGATGCTGTTTG
>JANSTU010030631.1:0-26298 GCA_027564075.1 Bolitophila hybrida
AGATCCGCCTCAAGCAGTGGTTGACAAAAGTTTGCAGTTTCCCGGTCAGAGCAGAGGTCACTTTCCACGTCTCGCAAACGTAGAAAAGGACCGATTTGACGTTGGAGTCGAACAGTCTCAGCTTCGTTCGACGCTGAGCGGGCTTTGTTGATTCGGACACAGATGAGACCAACACCACTAAAAATATCAAATCAAATAACAAAGAAACACCCGGACAAAAATACACTAACAACAAATGCACAGCTTACAAATCCAATTAAAAATACAAATTATAACAAACACAAATGAACTAAATCAAAATCATCAAACATAAAAGATCTCAATTCATCAAATACGAGATTCAGAATTAAATTCAAACAACACAAATAGAACAGAATCACCTAATTTCAATACAGAAATAGAAGCAATTAAAAAAAGAAAATAGATAAAATCTGTTTCCACGGATCTAACGGCCGGAGGGATTTTTGTTCATGTTGGCAACACGGCAATGTAGCCTGACTTCTCCCCTTTGCAACGAGATCGGTTCGGTTGCCAGTCTCCCGCCAAGTGCAAAATACGCGGTGTTAAACGTCATCCCAAAACAACTGACAGACCAACAAAAGTTGAATCGAGTAGAGGCCGGGCAAGAGTTTTTGAGGCGCTGTAAACTCCATGGATATGAATTTCCCCGCTCCATCTTTACTTGAGATGAAACTTGGGTAGCACACTACACGCCTGAGACCAACCTCGTTTAAATGTCCTGAACCATCCCGAACCTTCAGATTACTATCTATTCATCTACATGAAGCAGCACATGGGTGGACAAATGTTTTAGAAAACATACGATATTTATTTGAATAACTGACAACGCTGATAGAGCCTGTGGGGGTGTCGTTATATTTATACATATAAGATTAAAATCTTGTGGAATAAATCTAAACACTAAAATACAAGCATTATCATCAACTATATGTGGTACACAATGAAAATCATTTCACACCGAGTTATCCTTTAATCTTTTTATATATACTAATGTCATTAATGAATTACTTACAAAAAACATTTATATTGGTGATTTCAATAGCCATTACCCCATATGGGGATCAATAAATATATATAGATCAAAAGGGCAAGATTATTAGAAAAATAGAGGATTAATTATTTAATTAGAAAACTCACTCCGATTACTGTGATCATTTTCCGATTGTCTTATCCCTTAATGAATGTAAAATCATTAAACAACGGCAGAGATTGAACATTGAAAATGTAAACTGGGAATGACTCTGTTTAACCTTAATGATTTAGACAGACGTTAACTAAAATTGTCTCGAAATATGATAATATGAAATATGATTCACTTTATTAACAAAATCTCAAACCGAACTTTTCGAATATCGTTAGTCGA
This sequence comes from Bolitophila hybrida, assembly GCA_027564075.1. Taxonomy (NCBI): domain Eukaryota; kingdom Metazoa; phylum Arthropoda; class Insecta; order Diptera; family Mycetophilidae; genus Bolitophila; species Bolitophila hybrida. The sequence goes on from JANSTU010030631.1 coordinate 1,385, forward strand.
TCAGAATCATCCAAAAAAGAGAATGCATGACGTGCCAAAAGGAGTACTATAACTCATAGTCATTTAAAAAACGCCAGAGGCCCGATCTACTAGATATTGGTACAAGGTACAAAGATTACTTTGTCTTTCACAAATCAAAAAACAACAACGGAAAAGGCATAAATTCCTAAACGTTTAGGATACAGTATAGTAATTGCAATTTCTGCAATACGAACCATCTAACACATAAATGAATGATGTCCAAAATTCAATAACATCACAGCGGAAGAAAAGATAACTACAATAAAACATATACAAAATTGAATTTAAAAAGCAATAACTTTAAACCGAAAAAAATATAATAATAAGTTAATAACTTATAAAAATGGTTATTTATTTCATTATCTACAAAACAAGTTTATTTGCGACGATTATTGACAAAGTTATAATTAAATAATTGTTGTACCACTTTAAACATGATTTATTAAAGACCCTGTATCTAAGTAGATGTTCAAATTAGACTTCTCTCCAATCAAATTTATTGCTCAGAATGAGTCAGGGAATCATACTTAACCGGGCCACCCTGTTCAAATATAAAACGAATGTTCAACAACTATTTTGTGTCTTTTAAAAAAATATTTTTTTCTTTAAAAACTATTTTGTCGAGGGATGAAAAATGTGTAACGAAAAGTGCCATTTCTTTGGTAAAAATTTGCCAAACTTCTTGTAATTAAGAAAAAATAATTAAATAAAAAAAAAAATACAATCAAACATGCGCATTTTTAATGATCGGCCTCTTTACTAGTTTTAAAGGTGTACATTTTTTGAATTGTGTTTAATTTAGAGACATATTTGCATTGAGTCTAAGTTGACAAAAATGCCTGTGGCAACATATTTTTTATTTTTATGCAAAATATTTAAATCGTGCATTGTCTTTAGTTTTTTAAAATATAAAATACATCACATTAATATAAGATTCGTTTGCTGCCAATTTTATCACTCTTCTTTCGGTGACTTCAAACTGTTTGGCAGATTTCATCGTAATTCCGTAAAATAATGTTACCCACACTTTTAACAAATTGGCTGAACGGGCAGGGTGCTCCACAGTTTGGTATTTTAATTTGCGTGGGTAACTTAGCCTCGCTATTCTCGTAGTAAACAATCTAAAAATAGTTGATCAATAGTTATTAGCAATTCAACAGACAGTTAAATTATCTTTTAAAAACCTTTAGTTCCAAATCATTTTCTAACGAATCGGATGTGTGCAATTCCAGTGCAACTGTGGCAGCATAATCAGGTTTTCTGGAAACTTGGTCATCGATTTGCATTGCTCGAAAAAGATTTATTAGTGTGACATCATGCCCAGAGTATACGAATATGGAAGGTGCAGCTACCGGTGACGGAGTTGTGAGTTTTTCCATTTTGTCAATAATGTCGGTCAAAAGAGCTCCTATAAATAAATTCTGGTTAAATGTTTTCAAAACAGACATGTAAATCTACTCACCGCCCTTAACTTTTTTCATAAGATTGGTCTCGGTTAGCAGTGCCAAACTGCGTTCTGCTAATGGAAGCATTTTTTCCGGAAATACTTCTTCCGTCCACATGGGCATGTCCAATCCAGCATCACGTTCTATTTGCAGCACATTATACAGAAATTCGACGTCAAGGATATTATTGATACTCTTAACACAAAAATATGTAAATTCTGTTAAAAAATAAGATTTAAATATTCACCTGTCCAGTGTGTTTGGTTAGGTAAGCATAAAGACTGGTGGATTGTTTATTAATTTCTCGAATTTCATCGGTAGTCGTCGTATGGTTGTACAATTTTCTCAATTCCTCATCGTATCGTGGACATGGCTTCTTTTGAGCTATAAGCTTTTAAATACAATTAGTATTATATTTAATTATTTGTTTTTTTTTTTACATAATCCATTTTCCTGGGATACGACTTGATCGGAATCGGTTGCCATAGAATTGGAAGTTTATTTCGTTTTTCTAGAGGTGGCATAAAACCTGCCAAAAAACTGGAAGCGCTCATTAAACATCGTTCGGCAGCACTGCTTTGAACTTGCATATTTTCTGCTGTATAGAAACCATCGTAAGATATAAGTTTATGATAACGTAGTCTCAAATTGCTGCCCAAATTGTACATTTGCAGTGATCCTTTCTAAATGATAAAACAAATATTTATCGAAATTTAAAAACATGTAAAAGATGCTATACTTCGGAGAGGGCACCGAATCCACCTGGCCATTTGTAGTTAGCATGTGGATCATTGGGGTATACTTCCGTGGGTGATCTGTCACCATGTCGAAAAACCTTATTGTAAATAATGTGAGCAATTTATTTATGTTTCAGAAATTATTCCACTTACAAGTGTGACAAACTGCAGATTCGGGTTATTTGATTCATTAATATCTTCACCAAACGCTACGTATGCAATCAAAACAGTGATGAGTGCCAGCCCCAGAATGGACACTGTTATAGTTATGCTCCGGCGCCCAGTTTCCATTACTTTTTAATTGCGTGTTTAGGAATATATGTTGTGACTGAAATTTTCGCTTATATTATGTATATTCAAATTCAGTTAATGCCACAAATTCAATATAACATTATTCCTACCAGCAGATGACCTTGATGTTTTTAGCGCAATAAACTTAAATCTTTAAAGTTATATTTATAAACATAAACCTGTGCAGATAAACAAGAAATGTTGTTCGTACAATAGTGAATAATATTTGTAAGTAGATAAACAACTTGTTATGTAATTAGCTTAACATCATATTTATATATGCATTAAAATTCCACTAGTTGAAGGTCATTGTTGTATAATTGTTTAATAACATAAAATCCAATTATAAAAACTTCATTTTACATTTAATAAAACGATCCCTTATCTTCTTCGTACAAAAAGAATATGGGAACTTTGTTCCCTTGTGGCATTTCAACTAGCTCCTTGTGTCTGATTAGCATTACTGCGGCTAGACCGTAAAATAACAGCGGAATTCCTTCAAAATACACAACATACTAAACAAGATGAAATCTATTTTTTTGATGTTTCAAGTATTACCTAGATTTACGACCTTCATAACCCGAAAGAATGTGTTATCAAGCGAGAGATCCTGAAAGGGTCTCTTGGTGCAGTGATATTTCATATACGGGTAACAGCCTGTTCGAAGAATGTGATAGTTGGCGCCCGACTCAAGGGTCCAGTTGAAATGGGCCTTTGCCCATTGATCGTTTCGCACATCCTTGTACTACATAATAAATATTGCACTATGAACAAGTCGAGGTATGTTGTATTATTTCTATACCCTTATAAAGTAGGACGTCCACGGAGGTTCTTTGCATTGTTTTAGATAGGCTGTCAGAACTTCAGAGACGTATGGTTTAGGAATTCGTACTCTCATCTCTTATTGTAATTATCTTCTTATCTAATTTTTTAATCTTCTCGAATAGACTTTGAAGGTAAACAAGACAAATACAATTGCACAGGTCACAGGTTGAAATAAATGCGCAATATAAGAGACATGATATATAATTTATGAATTATATTAAATTTAAAAAAGTATACTTACTTTATAATTTGTTAATTGTTCATCGTTATGCTTATTATCTTAAGTTAAAAGTGGAAAAAAAGGTTTGTTATTTATTTGTAAAATTAATGAGTCCAAAATATAAATATATATATAAATATATATATAATATGTCAAAGTCAATTCTCAATAAGCAATAACACAAATATTTTTAGTTCTATGGTTATTCCATTTTCAAGTTCCGACAATGATATTTAGACCGAACGATTGCGATACTGATATTTTCTCGAATGTTTAAAAAAATATAATTTTATAAATTTTGTACCAAATTATTTTTTAATGCTTACATTTAACAAATTGTTTATTATATATTATTACTTTTGCAATATCTAGTCTCTAAAATCTATAATACTACTTTATGTCACATTATGAAATATTTGTTTTTATATTTGTTGTGGGGTTATAATTCGGGAAACGATAATGCATGTCACCGTCATTTGATATTTTTTAACGATATGTCAATTTGAAACGCCACATAGGTTGAGAAATTCTGCCTAAATCGCCGTTCTGATTAGCCAATGATGCTAATCGTGCTATATTAAAAAAAAAACTTCTAAATAAAATATAATACAAACCATTTTAAATTATTTTTTTTTCAAATTTAGTTGAATTTAAATTTAATACATTTGTTCATATTGTGTAGTTTGAATTTGTTAATGAACTCAAGGCACACATTGAGGTTAAATAAGTATGATTTTTCAGCAATTGTCAATTTTTCTCGCAATTTTCATTATATTTCTTTATTTTTGAAATTCTGTTCCTTAATTTTTTAACATTTTTTTTGATCCCATTTACAATACATATATTATTGCTAATATATATTTATTTCGCATTTCGGTTTATTTTCGCTTTCAAATTTTATGGATTTTATTGTCATTACTTCTTGTTAAGTTTTCCATTTGTTGGTTAAAATGTTATAATACTTTCTCTATAATGAAATTACATTATTTAAAATATATTTTTATTTAAACGTTCTTTTGATTGTACACATTTTTATGTAATATTTCTGCCCTCTATATAATCGGCATACGGCATAGGTACAATTTTCGGACGATAACGCATCTGTAAGAAATATATATGATTAATTGCATTTTTATCTTTTTTAAGGATTTTGATAGTATAATACTATATACATAATAACATATTCGATATTTTTACAATATACAATTTCACTTACCCTTATATTTGAATTCCTAAAAAATACACATTAAATAAAAAAAAAACATAAGGTGATAAAATATTTCGCAATGACAGTCTGCAAGAATATTGAGATTGACATTAGCTTAGCGCTCTCTTTGCGAGATAATATTTCACCAAATAAATATAAAAAATCTAAATATCTCCGAAAACCATTATTGATTTTGAAAATATATGGATTCATTTTTAAGAATATAACACAACCCTACTTGTTGTTGTTTTCTCAATAGGTACACGTTGATTGGTCCATATATTGCCGGCTATTGACGGATGATTTTTTAATCCGCTTTAGTTTAATCGAAAAAAATGGCCGATGCAGAGGTTTGTACCGCTGTCACGTGTAAAATATTTATATTCATACAATATTAAATATAATAGCTACTAAATAACATATTTCGCATTACAGTTATCGAAAGCTTTGCGCGATCTTCCAAATCGAGTGCTAAACGTAAGCGTTGACGAGCGTCCGGAATTGTTTCAGAATGTGTCTGCAGTACTATCCAATCCGGGTGAGTTTGTGTGTAAAAGATGCACATTAAATTTCGCAATTGCTAAAATGTGTATGTGACCGTGTGCAACTCAGCCCCCTCGTTCCTGTTCTTACTTTCATATTCAATTGCTCCAGTGCTTATAAATAAGAAAACATAACCTTAAATAATTTGGTAAACGTGTACATTAATGATTTTTCATTTATTCAAAACAAATGTCTACCAATAAATGTTAACTATGAAAGAAAGACTTTCGTGGTGGTAATACTGCAGGGGGCTTTTGTTCTTCAATCTTCTGGGCTAGTGCATATATAGAGTCTTCGGGTTCGTGCATAATCTTAAAAATGTATTGTTCATATTCGCTGATATTTGTTTTCTTATTAATTGCCATTGTCACCATTTCACTAAGCTCATTTTCAGATAGTGATTCTCCATATGTTTGAATGGCTTCGACTAGCTTGTCACCGGGAATAAAACCCATGTTAAATGGGTCAAACACACGAAAAGCTGCTTCAATTTCAAGATCCGTGGCTGGCTTCATTCTGCCTTGTAGTAACCATTTGCTTAGGTGTAACATAAATTTTGAGAGATGTATTACACCGGGGATATCGGAAAATTCACAAAGTTTAATAAACTCGACGATATCTCTTTCACTTGGAATACATCCTAGGAATCTAAGAATAGTAGAAATATTTTCGTTGGCCACCGTATTGTTACCACCAAAATCGTAAATTTTAAAAGTGTCCACCATTCGCTGGTCAAGATCATTTTGAATAGTTATTTGAATGTTCTCAAAATTTGCCATATTTTTTTTTTAAATTTAGTTATGTTTTTTTCACGAATACTACTTTGATTTATTTATTTTCTTTTGTATAATTTACAGGAATCAACCCGACTGTTGTGCGAGGAATTTGCAAGGTCATCAGCACAACACTTACGAAGTACAAGGACCTTCCGTCACAGAACCTGGTGAAAAATCTTATTGTATCTTTGGTGCAACATCATCCGGATACAGCATTCGAGCATTTCAATGGTGTTTTTAAAACTCTGCTGACCAAAGATCTGTTGTCAGCTACACCACTCAAGGCCAGTCAAGCAGCTGTTATCGCACTGGGATGGTCCATCCTAGTAGCTGCCAACGAGAAACGCGATGGCGCTGTGGGAAAAGTCGAATTTCCAAAGCTCATCGAGTACCAGGCGGGTCTTTATCAACTGGGTATATCTAGTGATAATGTTAAAGTCTCCGAAAAGGCTTACCAGATGCTTAAGCATTTCTGGCAGCACAACGACAACATCGACCAATTCTACTTTGAGACATTGCTTGCCATGGAACCATCAAGCTCTGTGATCGTATTTATGTCGACCATTTTGAATTACAAGTCCGAGCAACAGAATAATAATACAGAGGAACTATTGAGCACGCACAAAGTGAAGATCATCGATCATTTTGTTAAGGGCTTGATTACAGTTAAAGTAAAGCCAAATTCAAAATGGATACCATTATGCAGACTGGTATTAAAGTCTGTGACACGGGACGAATTCAAATCCCAAATCTTGTCTGCCCTGCAGAGGGCAATGCTTCGTAGTCCCGAGATTATTCTACAGGGTGTTGGTTTGATTGTTCGTGAATTGGAAATCGACATAAGTGAGTACGCTGTCGATATGGGCAAGACTCTTATTCAGAATCTATACACGAAGGACGATTGTGCCCGTTCTGAAGCAGTTGAGTCGCTAAAGCAGCTGGCAATTAAATGTGGTGATGCCAAGACCATTGAAGCGCTTGTGAAACAGGTGTTTGCCGCATTTAATGGTGCCGATGGAAAGATCACTGTGGCCGAGTACCGCATTAATGTTTTGCAGGTTAGTTAATAATAGCTTAAAAATAATATATGGTAATATATTCTTTCGTTTTCAGGGTGCTGGTAATCTGAGTCATAATTCTGTTCCAAAGGACTCATTTGAACCGCTTCTCTCCAACGTAACCAGTTTCTTTGTGAAAACGCTTGAATCGGAAATCCACGAGAAAGTTCTTTGTCATGCTCTCGAAATGTTCAGCCAATGGTCAACAAACTACATGGATGTTCTACCAAAACAAATCTTAGAAGTATTCAAGAAAGGACTTGAACTTAAATCAGCCACACAATCTGTACGCGTTGGTTATTTACAGTGGTTGCTAGCTTGTCTACAGAATGCTAAACTTCCTGCTGGCGTTGATCTATCGCAGTCTTTGATAAAAACAGTTGAGAAAGCTGCACAGAATGGAACCCAGGTACCACTTGTCTCCGAAGCTGTGTGCGCGGTCTGTTTGTTACTCAAGACAGAGAACACTTCCGAGGAATCAAGCAAGCTTCAACCATTCTGGAATGTTGTACTTGATATATCCAAGCAGGTGTTTGTAACGGAGAAATTCATGTCATCCGCTCCTTCAGATACTCTATGCTATGTGATGTTAATGTGCAAGATTTTGTTGCTCGAACACTTTTCTAAGCTGAAGGGATCTCCGGATCCACTTTTCAGGGCTATTGTGTACTCAATGAATTCTTCGTCTGCTAAAGTTCGTGCTTACTGTTTGCCGCTGGTCAAGGAGCTTGTCTGTAGTTCAAATGGTGTAAACTTTGCTAAAAGTCTATTTGCCGAGCTCACGACATACATCTCGGTAGCCAAAATAAGTGTTGATGGAGATGTCACCGATGAATCCAGCATTCCAGCTCAGGCATTTGTTGATTCCGTACTCACATTGGCCAATATATTTGAGATTAACAGTGCCGATGCCCAGATTATTGCACTCAGCTCTCTGCTGTGCTCTCACTATCCCGCTCTGGTACAAAACACTAGTTATCTATGGGAACAAGTTCTAAAAGTAGTCGATCTCGACCCTAAATCCTTTATTTCTTTGAACTCTAGTAAGATTAGAGATACATTGATCAGCAACTACAAACCTATTCCCAGTTACGAGAATGCCGTTGCAACGGTATCAAGGATTAGTCCAGAAATCGTATTGCCTATCATCGTCGAAGAAGTTACGCGTCATCTAAAGAATCCCGAGATGTCAAACGTAATTGACGAAGAGTATTTTACTTATCTGACGCCTGACGGTGAACTGTACGATAAAAGTGTTATTCCAAACTCTGAGGACATTTACAAGGATCTCAGTGAGAAGCGTGAAAATAAAGTGTACAGCTACAAAGAGCAATTGGAAGAAATTCAACTTCGTCGTGAAATTGAGGAAAAGAAACGCAAAGAGGGCAAATGGAAACCACCACAGTACACTCCCAAACAACAGGAAGCTATAAAGAATCAAACAGATAAGGAAAAGGCAATTAAAGTTAGACTGAGTGCTTTAAATTATACTATTACAGTTTTAGTGTCTCTAGTGCATGGAGCCCGTATCGGAAATCCAGATCAACTTTCACTGTATTTCTCACAACTGCTTCCATGTGTTTTGCGTGTGCTTAAATCACCGTTAGCTGCGACACCATTGACAAAGCTTTACTTTGATCTACATACGGCTTGCTTTCAAGATGATCTAGCCGATCTGGGAAAACAGCTGGCCATCGCAACAATTCGCCTGCATGCACCACATTGCGATCTACCCGAGGAATGGACACAGGAAAATATTACCGATCTTGTAAAGAATGTCTTGCAATTCTTTGCAGCAGAGACGATTAACGATGCATTCGAGTCAAACGAAGTAGATGAAGTTCATGTGGCTCTACTTACTGCACCAGCTTTCTCGTATGGTTTTGAGTTTCTAAAAAAGGCGTTTTTCGCTAAAGGAATATCAAAGGATGAGGAACTTTTGTTGATCGGCATTCAACTGATCGGAAAACATGCGCAAGTTCAAGGAACCACTGCGAATGGAGACTTAACTGACTATCGACATCCCAAGTATATGCCACGTCTGGAAATGATGCGAACACTCATGCAGTTGACCGGTATTCATAAGGGACGCGTTCAGACTCAGGCTGTGGCTGCTATTCTGGATGTAGCCCAAAGCAGTTCAGACAATGAATTCTGTGCACGTGCCGAAACCGAGGAGATCGAGTGCTTATTGAATGCCTTACAAAGTCATCTGGAGTCAGTACGCGATGTGGCTCTGCGAGCATTGACCATTGTCAGCAATACATTGCCATCAATTGGTGATGATTACGAACTTGGACTTCGATTGACTCGACGTCTTTGGATTGCCAAACATGATGTGTCCGATGACAATAAAGTACTAGCTGACATTTTGTGGACTAGTGCAAAGTTGGAGGTTCCAATTGTGATGTGTGATGAATTATTAAAGGACGTTGTTCATCCAGAGCCATGTATTCAAAAGGCTGCTGCATATGCTCTAGTTTCAATTCTTCAAGAAGACGATACACTCGTTCAGGGTGTCTTGGCTCAACTTCTTGAAATCTACATGGAGAAACTTACTATGATTCCTGCTAAAATGGATCAATTTGGTCGAGAGATTGAGCCGGCCATAGATCAATGGTCTCCGAGGCGTGGTGTGGCTATTGCCATTTGCCAGATAGCTCAGTTTTTCTCGCTGGAGGATGTCAACAAGGTTATGCATTTTATGGTTTCGAAGGGACTGGGAGATCGTGAAGAGGTCGTCCACAAAGAAATGCTTGCCGCTGCATTGGCTATTGTTGATCTTCACGGAAAGGAAACTATTGCCAAACTTCTGCCGGTTTTCGAACATTTCCTGGACAAAGCACCAAAGTCTAGCTACTACGATAACATTCGTCAGGCTGTTGTCATTCTTATGGGTTCTCTGGCTCGGCATTTGGACAAGGATGATGAACGTATCAATCCGATTGTAAAACGTCTTCTGGCTGCACTCTCGACACCGTCACAACAAGTACAAGAGGCCGTCGCCAACTGTTTGCCTCATCTGATGCCCTCGGTAAAGGATGAAGCTAATGCGATTATCAAAAAGTTATTAAATCAATTAGTAAAGTCCGAAAAGTACGGAGAACGTCGTGGTGCTGCTTACGGTATTGCAGGCGTTGTCAAGGGTCTTGGAATTCTGTCCTTGAAGCAGTTGGACATTATGACAAAGCTTACACAGCACATTCAGGAAAAGAAAAACTACAAGTCTCGTGAAGGTGCTCTGTTTGCTTTTGAGATGCTGTGCACAACTCTTGGTCGTCTCTTTGAGCCGTACATTGTTCATGTTTTGCCTCATCTTCTGCAATGCTTCGGTGATTCTAGCCAGTATGTTCGGCAGGCTGCAGATGATACTGCAAAAATTGTAATGGCTAAACTTTCTGCACACGGAGTAAAGTTGGTGTTGCCATCGTTGTTGCATGCACTTGATGAAGATTCCTGGCGTACAAAGACCGCTTCGGTTGAGTTGCTTGGAGCTATGGCATTCTGTGCACCCAAACAGCTGTCCTCGTGTTTGCCCAGTATTGTACCGAAATTGATTGAAGTCCTGGGTGATTCTCATACCAAAGTACAGGAATCCGGTGGAGATGCACTTAAGGTTATTGGTTCGGTCATCAAGAATCCAGAGATTCAAGCCATTGTGCCGGTATTGTTAAAGGCACTTGAAGATCCATCTGCAAATACCTCAAAGTGTCTGCACAGTTTGTTGGAGACGAAATTCGTTCATTTCATTGATGCACCATCTTTGGCTTTGATTATGCCGGTTGTACAGCGTGCGTTCATGGATCGATCAACAGAAACTAGGAAGATGGCAGCCCAGATCATTGGTAACATGTATTCGCTTACCGATCAGAAGGATTTGACTCCATATCTGCCGAATATTATTCCCGGTCTAAAGACGTCTTTGTTGGATCCTGTGCCCGAAGTTCGTGCCGTATCCTCAAGAGCTCTTGGAGCAATGGTTAGTTGTTTTTTTAAATTTAAATTCTATTTTATTTATTATTAATTTTACATATTTTAGGTGAAAGGAATGGGAGAATCTTCTTTTGAAGATCTTCTGCCATGGTTAATGCAAACGCTTACCTCAGAAACAAGCAGCGTCGATCGATCTGGAGCAGCCCAAGGATTGTCTGAAGTCGTCGGTGGATTAGGTGTAGAGAAACTACACAAATTGATGCCGGAAATTATTGCAACAGCCGAACGTACGGATATTGCTCCACACGTCAAGGACGGATATATCATGATGTTCATCTATATGCCCGGAGCATTCCCCAATGAATTTACACCATACATTGGTCTGATCATTAATCCAATTCTAAAAGCGCTGGCCGATGAGAATGAGTTTGTTCGAGACACTGCACTGAAGGCTGGTCAGCGAATCGTCAATTTGTACGCTGAGTCTGCGGTTACACTTTTGCTGCCTGAACTCGAGAAAGGACTTTTCGATGATAACTGGCGTATCCGATTCAGTTCAGTTCAATTGCTTGGTGATTTGTTGTACCGTATCTCTGGTGTGTCGGGTAAGATGACCACTGAAACAGCTAGCGAAGATGATAACTTCGGAACAGAGCAATCGCATACAGCCATTATTCGTTTCTTGGGAGCCGAACGTCGTAATCGCGTACTTGCCGGTTTGTATATGGGACGCAGTGATGTTGCATTGATGGTTCGTCAAGCGGCACTGCACGTCTGGAAGATTGTTGTAACGAATACACCACGAACGCTCAGAGAGATTTTACCGACCTTGTTCAGTTTATTGTTAGGATGTTTGGCCAGTACAAGCTATGATAAGCGACAAGTTGCTGCTCGAACACTGGGAGATCTTGTACGCAAATTGGGCGAACGTGTTTTACCTGAAATTATTCCAATTCTCGAACGTGGTTTGAATTCTGATCAGGCAGATCAACGTCAAGGAGTGTGCATTGGATTATCGGAGATTATGGCTTCAACGTCTAAAGATATGGTTTTGTCTTTCGTTAATAGTCTAGTGCCGACAGTACGCAAGGCACTCAGTGATCCTCTGCCTGAGGTTCGTCATGCTGCAGCTAAAACATTTGATTCCCTACACGCTACTGTAGGCTCTCGTGCCCTGGACGATATTCTACCATCTATGTTAGCCGGACTATCTGATCCTGATCCCGAGATAGCCGAATGTACCCTGGATGGTTTGCGCCAGGTAATGGCCATCAAATCACGTGTTGTACTTCCTTACTTGGTGCCACAATTGACAGCTTCGCCGGTAAACACTAAAGCACTGTCGATTCTCGCTTCTGTGGCTGGAGAAGCACTTACCAAGTATCTGCCTAAGATTCTGCCTGCTCTGCTTCAAGCACTGGCCTCTGCCCAAGGAACACCAAACGAGACACAAGAGATGGAGTACTGCCAGGCCGTTATCTTATCAGTCAGCGATGAAGTTGGTGTTCGTACCATAATGGACACTCTGATGGATTCAACAAAATCGGAAATAACTGACGTTCGCCGAGCAGCCGCTACATTATTGTGCGCTTTCTGCACTCACTCACCAGGTGACTACTCACAATATATTCCACAGTTGTTGCGTGGTCTGTTGCGCCTTTTGGCCGATGTCGATAAGGATGTGCTGCAACGTTCATGGGAAGCACTGAATGCTGTCACAAAGACACTGGATTCTGCTCAGCAGATTGCACATGTATCTGATGTGCGTCAAGCTGTTCGTTACGCTGCCAGTGACCTTAAGGGCGAAGATCTACCCGGGTTCTGTTTACCAAAGGGTATTACTCCGCTGTTGCCAGTTTTCCGTGAGGCTATTCTCAATGGTTTGCCTGAAGAAAAGGAGAATGCTGCTCAGGGTCTCGGTGAGATAATCTCGTTGACAAGTGCATCATCTTTGCAGCCATCTGTGGTACACATCACCGGACCTCTGATTCGTATTTTGGGTGACCGTTTCAATGCTGGCGTTAAGGCTGCCGTTCTTGAGACACTTGCTATTCTCTTGTTCAAGGTCGGCGTTATGTTAAAGCAGTTTTTGCCACAGTTGCAAACCACATTCCTTAAGGCGTTGCACGATCAAAATCGATTGGTTCGTATGAAGGCTGGTTATGCATTAGCTAAATTGGTTGTTATTCATACAAGAGCCGATCCGCTGTTCGTTGAAATGCATAATGGCGTGAAAGGTATGTACAAGTTATGGAATCTAGATAATTAAACTAAATATATTTTATATCTACAGGAAACGATGACTCGGCTGAACGTGAAACCATGCTCCAGGCACTACGAGGAATCATCACACCGGCTGGTGATAAAATGACCGAACCGTTGCGTAAGCAAATTTTCGGAACACTAACATCGATGCTTGGTCATTCTGAGGATGTGACACGCAGTGCTGTCGGTGGATGTCTTGGAGCCCTATGCAAATGGCTGTCTCCTGAGCAACTTGATGAAGCTCTTAACAGTTTTATATTAAACGATGATTCTAGCGATGATTGGACAGTAAAGCACGGCAAGACATCTGCTCTGTACGTTGCACTCAAGGAAGCAGCCAGCACTGTGTATACACCGAAGTATGAGGCCAAGATTTGCAAAACTATCACTGCCCACATCGTATCGGATAAGGTTCTTGTTGCTGGAAATGCTGTACGAGCTGCTGGCTATTTGTTCGCACACTGTATGAATGAAAATGTTCCATTGCCTCAGGCACTACTTGGACCATTTGTTCGTTCCATGAATCACACCAGTAATGAAGTAAAACAGCTACTAGCGAAAATATGCAATTACTTGGCAAAGGAAGTACCGGCCGAAAAGGTGCCACCAGAGTTCGTGCGCTCCGTTTTGCCAATGCTTGTTAACGGTACCAAGGAAAAGAACGGATATGTCAAGTCAAACGCTGAGATTGCACTTATTGCTATTTTACGATTGCGTAGCGGCGAACAAGTGTACACAAATTGTTTGTCTCTATTAGAGAGCGGTGCACGCGAGTCTCTCAGCGAAGTCGTTACAAAGGTTCTGCGTAAGGTAGCCATACAGCCTGTTGGAAAAGAGGAGGAACTGGACGATACAATTTTGTCTTGATTGCCATTTCGAAAAATCTACCATGTACGCCATAGGATCAAATCCAGTGCGCACGGTTTAAATCTACATACTGTTCTTTGTAATTGTATGCATAACAACGGTACAATGATGATCCCGCCGTTTTATTGTATTTGGCGCTTCTGGCCTAAATTTTCAAGTTTTGTTAAATATAATCGATGTATAATTTTTATTTATAATAATATATGTTGTAATACAAAAATACTGAGATTGAGTTTGGCCACTTTAGTCCTCCTTCCTTCCTGTCCAAATCGAATATTATATGTGTACATTAACTTTTCATCTTGCTACGTCATCGTGTAAGCTTATCAGCCATATAAAACCACATGACGTATCAGGGACTTATTTATAAACTACTATTTTAGTCCCTGAGAATTCATCCGGATATCTTCAAGAACTCGAACGACTAATATATATTAGTTCTTTTAATCCCTATTCGGGACATAGGGCATCAGCAACAAAGTTGCGAAACTGCGCAAGATTAGGTCGGTTATGATTGCTTTTTTTGCAATGTATGATACATTTTATAATAAAATCGTATGTTCACATTTTTTAGTGCTGTATTTAATGCTATAAATGTTAATAATACGATAAGGATCTATTATAATCCAACTTTGATCGAAGAGGTCTATCAAAAGTAACGTAAATTATGATAAATTCATTCTAATTATGAGCATCAGAAATACTTTTATGACATCAGTAGATTTACCAGTCTAAAAATATGTCCAGACAAAACCCAAACAGACTGTCCACATTCGCCTCCATAAGTTTGGTTATCAAACGATTAAAAAAAACATTAAAAAACGATTGGCGTACAAAACACACTATCAATTTGCAAGTAGATTCTAGAACCTCAAACACGATTTGATTATAATTTAAAAATCTTGCGTTTCAAATTACTTGCCCGGATCCTTTATAAAGGGCAATGAAAAAATAAACCAGCTATAAGGATACTCCTGGTACACAATATCTAAAAACATTACAATAAATATATAAAAAGAATTAAAAAAATATGCCGTTTTCATTTAGTTGTCCGCCACTATAAATATAAATTTAATGTTAAATTATTTTAATTATTTATATTTAATAAAAAATCGAATCTAAATTAGCCGTTTGCATCATCTGCCCAGCGCTGTCGTTTCGAATTTTCGAAGGGGAGTATACCGAGAAAATTATTGTAGTATTTCATTGAGAAATGGAATAATTCAAAAACAATCATTTAAAAATTTGTCAAATTTCATGACTAAATCAAAAATTTCAATTTTTTTTAAAATTATTTATTATACAAATCAGTAGTATTACAATTTTAATTATTTAAAGATGATGCTACTGGGAGCTGGGCTACCTACTCCCTAGATCCTGCCACAGGCGATTTTTGTCGTGTTTTCATCTCTCTGAAAGAGAGGGAGGCCCACGGAAGGTTGCCACTGACCATTAAACATTCTTACGTACTGCGTCTTTTTCTACATAGTTGTGATTTAAAATGAATATTTATTTTGTCTTCTCATTGGATCCTGTAATCCCTGGTAAGACATAGGGCTAGTGTGCGATGTCGCACACAGGATTTATTGACCATTACGGGTTCACACGAGTCAGGTCATGCTAATGTGCTGTGCTAATTCTATTGGAGCTACTGTGCTCTAACACTAATAATACATCCCCGATGGTTAGGAGTCTTTATTTAAAGGAAAAAAACCCTGAAAACGGCGGAAAGGGGGCTAAGGAGTAGTACCCTATGGCCCACAACTTTTTAATCACGCTAAGGGAAAACAACCCTGAGAAAGGCGGATAGAGTTCCAAGAAATAGTACCCTCTATTCTACTCTATATCGTAATATGTACAAAACTGCAATCATTGCATTCTTTGTACACATAACTCCGCCCACAAACGTCCGATTTCCTTTCTCTCTATTTTAATAAATATAGTATTTACAATATCTTTAATCTTAAAAAAAACCTTAAAACATTATTTTAATCTTAACTCCCAGATGCTTTTTATACTTTAAACTGTCACTACGTCCAAAGTATAATTTCTAGAAACCCTAAAAAAGTACGGCTGTGTGCGGAAACTCCTAATCTTTGATAATTAACCCTTAGATTCTTTTAATCCTCTCACCCCTCCCCTCTTTACACACAAATACAAAAAATACCCCTATCTCTCTTAGGGTTATCCGATTTTATTAATATACATAGGTACATACATACATAGGTATTTTAAATACCTTTCAGATGATACCTTACACTCCTGGGTAACTCCCACCCACCTTAAAAAACCGTTTCTCGTAGTCGTTTTTAGTTTTTACAACCTTTAATATTATCGCCAGCCAATATAAATTAAATTAAATTACTCTCTGCAATATCGGCATAATACGCTGAAAATGCTGACATTCCTTTTTTGACAGTAAGTGATTTCATCCGTTGCAATGCGTTAAACATGATTTTAACGCTTCAATTTAAATTAACGCGCAGGTTAAAATATAGTTCTGTGCAAATGTGTGTATGTTAAATGTGTATCATGGGCTTGCCTTAAAAATGCATTTATTAGGCAAAAATAAGAAAAATTGCATTAATTTATAAAGTTTGTGTTTAATTAAGTGTGTGCGGCGCGCTGTTTCAGTGTTTCACAGATACCAGAAACGGAGACTAACCCAGACGCGTGCTTGCAATGCGTTCTCAAGGAATTCTACTGGCCACTCTGATATTCTGCGCTCTGCTTCTGCCCAGTTTGGTCGAGTGCTCAAACATTGGTGATCCGTACGCAATACTTGGACTTAACCGGAAGGCAACACTGCAGGAGATCCGTCGGGCCTACAAACAATTGGCCAAAGAATGGTAAGAGAGCACACACATACACAAGCACAGACGCTATAAATACACAATAGATAGGAAAAATCAATATAGTTGAACTGTTGTGACTTGTGATGAGTGAGTATTGCGGATACGCAGCCGCGATCGAATATAAATAAAAACAATGTGTGAGCTATGTAAAGAGATATAGCTATTTTTAAATTAGATTTTTAATATATGTTTTAGGCATCCGGATAAGTCAGATAATCCCCAGGCAGAGGATAAGTTTGTTGAGATTAAGAAAGCATATGAACTACTTGCGGATACGGAGCGTCGTCAGGCGTATGATCGGCATGGAATTACCAATGAAGATGCGAATATGCTGAGAGGCAGTCATGACTATACACAGTATGGCCGCTTTGCTCCCGATCCGTTTGAGGAATTTTTCGGGTACATTTGCAATTATTTAATAAATTATGTAAACCTAATCAATTTTGTTTCTAGTAATCGGTTTCATTTTGACCAGGACATAAGTTTGTTCCATAAACTTTCAATTACATCGAAATACTATGAGACGCACGTGATATCAAATAGCTACACACATCCGTACATGTTGATGTTCTATGCAGACTGGTGTTTCTCATGCATGAAGGCAGCAGGAGCATTTAAGAAAATGATCGATTCCCTAGAACCACTTGGTGTAACATTTGCCACAGTAAATGCAGCCCACGAAGAGACATTACTACGCAGAACTAGCGTGCATTCGCTTCCTTGTATTGTTCTAGTGCTGGATGGTAAAAATTATGTTTACAAGGACAGTGTATTTAGTGTGCAGAAGGTCGTAGATTTTATACGTGCTAAAATGCCCTATAAGCTGGTGCAGGTTATACGCGATGACAATGTAAATGATTTTTTGAGTGGATGGAATGACAATCACGTTCGTGCATTGGTTATGGAGCCTCGGGTGCAGCCACGACTGCGTTACCTTTTGACTGCCTTCAGTTTTAAGCGACGAGTCTCTTTTGGGTAATTATGTTTTATTTGTTTTAAATTGTACAATGTTAATAAGGTACTGATGCCGAAAAGTTAGGAGTTCCTTTTTCTTGGATTCCTATTGGCTATTTCACGTAACTTCTTCTGAAGAATATCATTTTCGAGCTGCATTTGACGTTGCTGTTTTCGGCGATTAACTGCAGCGGAGGTATTGTTTGGGTTACCAGGCCGAAAGGACGTTTCACTTGTCGAACGACATATGTCCGGAGCAACTTTTGTGGTTAAGATTTTTTTCATTAGAATCTGATTACCTCGATCGATTTCACGCATTTGACTATTTGTAAACGAGTAATTCTTGCGTCCATTACCGGCAATAGACGATTTCTTGATTGTACAACTTTGCGTGCGGGTAGGTTTCAATATATCCACCGAACTAATGCTTGTCGCTATGTTCAAACCAATAAAATCTTCACTCAGCATACTACTGCTTTCATCATCTATTGATTGATAGTCTTGAGTATCAGGGAGAAAGTCCGGTCCATCACCATTGCCAATAGAGCGAACAGAACCAATATTCTGTGTAGATGTTTGATGAGTATATCTAAGGTTTCCCTCACTTGGCTCGTCACAAGAATAATCGGAAGCTGTGACAGTCGGCTGATGAGCCACATAACCGAACTTATTTCTCAATGTGCTTTTCATGTTTTCAATTTAATTGTTTCATTAACAAAAAAAAATATAAATATATCTTGAATGATTTATATAAATAATAATTTTAAAAAATAACTACTTTCGTACTAACTTGATTTATATAATTATTTTTTAGTTTCGTTCAACTCAACTCCATAGACACAACTGCGATTCAGGAACGCTATAAAATTCACCCAAGCCTTGACACCCTGTTGCTGTTCAACGAGAATCCTGTTCGACCGGTCGCAAGTGTTTCGATGTCGGATATTCCTACACAAACGTTAAACAATGTGGTGGCTGCCAATCAGTACTTGGCACTGCCCCGTTTATCTTCACAGGATCTGCTAGAAGGAATTTGTCCGACCGAATGGAATCGCCCACGAAAGCGGTTATGTGTTATACTGGTCACCGAGAATACGGATGTACACGATGAAGCTCGTGACGCTCTACGTAAGATTGCTCTAGAGTCGGCTTTCAGTGCCGACAGAGTTCGTTTTGCCTACATTTACCAGGTGAACACACATTGTCAATTTTATAATGCAACCAACTTCAATTGAATCTCTCTGTACAAATTCTAGGAAAAGCAAACAGACTTTGTAAAAGCTCTAACCAATGGCATCGAGGATACAATGCTACGATTGGTGGTGATCTGGCGTCGTGATACATCACACGTCAAATATGAATGGGTTACGGGTGCATCTTTACATATACAACGTTCGGAAAACGAAACGGCCGAATTGAGTTTCAACAAGACCAAATCCAAATTGGATGAGACAATTCAGAGACTCTTGCGTACAAACGAGGCGCTTAGCTTTGAGGCTGAAGTTAAAGTAATGCAATTTTATAATGAAATACTATTTCTATTCTAAATAATACAAATTTTTTGCAGGACTTGATAAACGAGCATGCACAGGGTATGATATCGCAGATATTCTACAAAGTGTTGATGTTTTTCGATTACTTGGGTGAGAATCTTGGACAGGAACATATTCTACCAGTTGTATCAGTTGTAGCAACTATTGCCTTTATTTTGGGCGTGGGTTATCTGATGGCCTATCTGGTGCGTATCGAGGAGGAAAATGTACAGAAACGTCAAGGAAACAACAACAACAATGGTACGTCCTGGTCTTATGTATTTAATTATGCTATTAATATTAAACATGTTTATTTATTTTTTTATGATAGGAGTTAAACCTGGCGCCTACATACCAGAACTTAAACTACACGAACTTCGAGCAGAGAAGTACAATGGCCTAGTGCGATTGCTTAAACCCGGCTGCCGAACAATTGTACTGGTTACCGATTTGCAGTCTCGATCGAAACTGATACCAGGCTATCACAAAGCTGTTTGGCCATACAGAAAGCAAGATAATTAATTTATTTATTTAGATGTATTTTAAATAATTTGTTTTTTAGGAACAAAACGCTTATGTTTGCTCATATGCTTATCGAAAAAGGTCAGAATTGGTATTCTGATCTGCTACGTTTGTCCTTGTCCGAATCAAAGGACATTCAGATAAATCCCCGGAATTGCATTGGAACGGTTTTGGCTCTGAACGGACACCGGAAGTATTTTTGCATGTATCATGCAAAGCATCCGGAATCAGTGCGCGGTGCTAAGGTAACTTTTTTTTCGATAACTGTATAAAGAATTTCGCATTTCATATATAGAAAAAAGACATCTTAAAAAAATATATAATGTTGGATGTCGATGTATTTTTAAAGTTAAATCTCTTTTTGTGGAATTTTTTTTATAGTATTTAGTGTTAGTGCAACATCCGTTCTTTATATAGCTGTTACTGTTTTTCTTAATGACTTGAGCTCATACGATAACTGTCATGACGTTGAAAACTCTTTTGACAATAACGGGAAAAAACAATATGTCTGTGGGCAATGAGCCACCTGAACCAGGAAGTTCGAAGCCTTTCCTAGGATTTAAATAAGTGAATCAAACGCACTAAAATCCCAACAAACCACTTAGGATACCGATGCCGTTCACCAACAGTTTTTCACCTCTTGAGGATACAGATGATGATGATGTTGTTACGCCTGTAACTCAGCAAAAGCCTGTCAAGTCGCACAAACTTTCTCCTATAATGGTCACGGGTAAAAACTCATCTGATATCAAGCAGCTTCTACAAAACTGTAAAACCTCTGATTTTGTAGTTTGTAACACTTCAATCGGTGTCAAACTACAAATGTCAAATAAAGAAGAGTACTCCGCTGTATCCAAGTGTTTGATTAATCCTGTGGGTACTACTCCCACGCTGCCATAGATCAGCAGATTAACAATTATTTACATAAATATTTTACATAATACAGATAAGTTATCTTCATATCTTGGCGAATGGAATAAAAAGCCACACAAAATAAAAGTCGCCACACTCAAACAACAAACATAGATGAACGAGGTAAAATATATGTTGTCGGTCGATTGCAGATATGCAAAATTGAACTCATTCGTCAATAAATGCAAGGTGGATCAAAATATATTTAAATTCTTAACAACATTAACCATCGGCAGATTTTCCAAAAACAAAATTGTATTCCAGCTCCACCTCCATACTCCATACTTTAGCTGCAGGAAGTGCTCGACTACGGCCAGAAACAGCTCCATCAACAAAAAGACAACCGTATGCCGTCGAGTGCCGAAATCATCGAGATCGTCACAGAAATCTGAGAAAACGAACTTCCCTGCCTTAAGCCCAATGTTCTACAAATTTTACTTGACCGACATTACGCGGACGACACAGCAGTGTATAAGTCCAGCGTTGCAGAAGAATAGAACAAATATAAAATCAAAATTAAAGAAATTTCATTTAAACAATTATGAATACATAAATTTTATATTAATTTTTCTTCAAAATTTCTACAACTTATGAGAGCATTTTTAAACACAAAACATATACAATTTTTATTATCTGAGATTTTGTTTAAGCCATTGTTTACAATAAACAACATATTCTATTTTTAGCGTATGATCAAGATGACCAGACATCTAACGTCATCGCCGGCCGATCCAGAGGCGGGTGCTTTCCTTGGTATGGACAGTGACACCGACGATTCGGAGGACGTGAGCAGTGTCAACGATGCAAATATATTACTCGAGGAGAATTTACTGGACGGCCTTAGCAACTGGTTGGACCGCGTTTTTGAGGGTACAACACACCGGTACTACATAAACTACTGGCCAGACTTTACAACCAAGTAGATTATGTGTGTGTAAGCGCGTGTGTGTGCGTTATATGTTTTCGTAAGTTTTCCGTTATATATTTTCCTTAAAGTTGTGTTGAAGACGTGGTCAATATTTTTTGTTTGTTACGAACGATTTTCGTGTCGTTGCGAATGCCAAAAACACACACACACACAGAGAGATAACTAATACAAAAAAGTCACTAGTCATATTTATATAAATTTATGTAAATTATATACAATCAAGTATTACGTATAATATATGTCGACCAACCGTTGTGTGTATGTGTTCGATTTAGTTTATAGTTTTTACAGAATCATCTACAAAAAAGGAACAAAACAAAATAAAACAATCTTTTTGAATTTAAAAAGCCCTCAAAGGTTTCCTCTTGCTCTTATAAAGACCGCTATTTATATGAAGTTAAAGTGCCGATAATTCTAAATACCCACCCACACACTTAAACTCTCTCCCAACCTCAATACCGATGTTTTTGTGTGTAATATTCAGATATTTTTACTACTAAAGTTTTTATTTAGTTTCTCTCGCTATGTACGCACGCGCACTTTACGTTATTACAATTGGTTTGTGGTACAAACATGTCAGATAATATTATATTATAGTATATTTCCCGACAGTCTTTTCTGCCAAAATTGCTCATAAGTGTCTGTATTTTGTCCACAAAACACAGTTATTCAAGTGCTATTTTGACTGAAATGTATGACATGTTGGCTTATATTAATAAATCTACACCAGCAAGAGCTAAAAAACTTTAAACTATTATACAATAACAAAATATAAAATTTATATTAAAGCCTTCACCAAAGATGTTTACATAGACTGTTCAAACTTCTATTTTAGTGAATGTGCGAATTTGCCTGTGTAATTATAATAATGCCGAATCTTATCAAATTATTGCCGCTAAGAATATGGATATAATAGAAATTTGATAAAATAATAGGAATCGAATAAATTGGAGATCGCATAAGTCCTGTGTGTATTTTTCTTATTTCGAAAGTCATCAGAAAATTATAATACACATTTACATAGAATATAATAGCTGTGTTTCTTTTAATTTATTTTGTCATTTTATACAGCAAGCTCTGCGCTCTTATAGCTTTCCTAAAAACACGAATTACATTGTTTTAACCTTTTAAGAAAACACAGCTAATATCATAACCATATGCACACACAACAGACAAATCACGACAACTCTTCAGATTTATATAATAATATAGTCAATAAATTAAACAATTTCAAGTAAACCAAATTAATACAATATATAGGATACAGATTTTTCAACAACTATCTATAAACTATGTATAACCGCAAATCAAATGTATAAGAACATTCAAAGCAGAGGTATCATGTATGCCCCTGAAAAACAAAAACACATAATTTATTATACAAATACAACCATAACAACAAAAATGAAAATAAAACAAAAAAAAATGTGAAGTGGACGTTTATGAAATATTATTTATTTATCCAACAATATCTTAGCTTTTACTGGCAATGCCTGCTGCATTGTTTTAAATCGTAACAATGAGTTACGAGTTCGTCTGAAGCAGTAAATTGCTGTTAATATCGACAGTTTTACGTAATTTTTCGCGATTTTTTTCTTTTATAAGTGCTGTTGGACAAATTGCATGCAATGGCGAAGTAAATTATTTTCGACAAATTAAAATAAGAACGATAGCCGTAGCCGAGTGGGTTAACGCGTTGGTTGGTTCGATCCCGTCCGACAGACTTAAGTGTTTTTCAAATGTAGCACTTTGAATCAGTAGGTTCCTCTTGCTATTAATAGCCTACTTCTGAAGTAGGTTTATTGGTTTGGAATAAGGGAACATTAATGCCATCATGAAAACCTTTGTTGTGCAGTCTTTGAAAAAATATTGCATCCAAACAAACGCATCTCATTTTTTTTGCAGGATGGGTATTATGATATTGAAATAAAAAGAAAAAATAACTGAAAGTGTATTCCATTTTCTATAAAATTTCAAATATTATTGAAAATCATACTGTCTAATCATTCAGTATAACTAAAAAAAAATAAAAACGTTTGTATTTTATATATTATGACGTATTAGGTTTTTTGATGTTTAGCTGTTATATAAAATTTGCATGTATTTACTGTATTTTGCATATGTATCACAGTTAATACCAATATACATATAAAAAACAACTGACAAATATAAATATTTACTGTAGAAAATACAGCTATTGCAGTTATTACATGTATAAGGAGTGTATCGAATGACATTTTTCAAAGCTAAAATTAAAATTAAAATAAACTGCGCATACTAGGCGTAACCATAATAACCAAATTATCATATCATTGGATCCTTTAATCCCTTTGTGGGACATCGGGCCAGTTTCGAAGCCGCTCAACAAATCCCCGATCCCCAAATTATAGGTTATTAAATACCGTTGAACATATCAACAATTGTCAGTTTTGGGTCTTCTTTAAAATAAAATTGTTAATTCACAAATAGCAAATGCATCAAGAAATTGTGCGAAAATATTTAGAAAATGATAAACGCTGCTATAGGATGATATTAAAATATGTTGGAAAAAGATCGTCAACACAATCTTAAAGTAGAGGAAAACCTCTGTACGAGATGTGGCAGAAAAATGCCAAATCAGTGCAACAATGGTGCAACGTGTGAAAAAACGCAATAACATGAAAACATTCAAGAAACAGAAGAAGATCAAAAGAGCTGTACAAAATTTTATGTGAAAAAAATGCGTGTCTTGTTTTGGATGATGAAACTTACGTTAGCTGGGCCACAATTTTAACAATTTTACGTAAAGTTTCGATTCGAAATCCTTCCTGAAGAGAGAGACTCATATTAGGGTTGACAAATTTGGCGAAAAATATTTGTTTTGGCAAACAATTTGTCAGTGTGGTCAACTCAGTAAGACATTTATCACAAGAGGCACAGTGAACATAGAAACTTATATTAAAGAACGCTTGCAGAAACGACTTTTGCCATTTATTGAATCACATAATGGTCCCGTGTTCTTTTGGCCAGACTTAGCTAGTTCT